>CANSZD010000594.1:0-155201 GCA_947648045.1 Beta corolliflora
GTGTGCTATGAAATTGGCTAATTATGGAAGATGACGAAGAGCAAAGTAAGTGATAAGCAAGATAAGTTTTAAGAGAGAAAGCTCTTAGATTGCTTGAGAGTAAAAACAAGTGTTGGATCCTAGGTACAAATGAATGGGGATGCTGTTGGAGGCCTCCATCCTTCCCTTTCACATTCTAGAATATTCCGCACCTCCTTAATTGAGGTTCTACATTCTACAAACTCTAAGCAAGATTTATGTACAACAAGGAATAATCTAAACACATCTAGAAGTACCTTATCCTAGAAGCTTTCCTCGAGCATGCCAGCCCTTCTAGATCCTTCCGGTGCACCACCGAATATGCCCATGCACCATCACATGTTTTTTGGACCTGGAATTACAAATGCAGCTTGACCATTATGCTTCAGCTGGTCGAAGATGCGCGGCCCCTCAAATTTGAGCCTACTTGGAGCTCGTTTGGCCACCAAATGCGCAGGGCGTTTTTTTGGTTTCGTTAAGGGGCCGGCGCAGGCGCCCCAGCCCGATGTGCTTTGCCAGAGCGTTGCCGGAGGCCGGTGGAATGCCATCCGTGACCATGCTCCCCCCGAAATCCTTGACGACCTCGTTAGTGATCGACCCTCGGACATGTCCTGTCTCCCCGCCCGTGTCTCGTGCTTGTCGCCTTTTCCCCTCATTTAGTACTTTCACGTCCCCTTGCATGTGGCTTTCATGCTTTGCCTTGCTGCTGCTCGTCCCATGCGCTGTAACTCTTTTCGATGCCTAACCCCGGCATGGTGTTTCTGATCCGGCCCCGACCAATCCTTGAATGGCCATGCCTTAGCGCCCGTTTCCCTTCAAGGAAGAGACCTTCACGCCTTCCTTCCCTTTTGCGAGATGGATGACATACTCGCTCCACTTGCCCCCTGATGGTTAGTACCTATCGGCATATTTATTGGTATGACCGAAGTCCAAGAACTCGTCTTTGGACTCGCCATCACTCATGCCATTTATCCCGAAGTCGATCTTTCCTTTCGGCTTCCTTGACAGCCGAAGAACATGCCATGCTACTCCCCATACTGCCCAGGCAATGGCTCCGTAGTTGGATGGCCTTCGTCTCGGCCATCCGCACTTGGTAGTTGCACTTAGGTTCTTGGCTTCCCATAGCGTTCAGAAAATTGTGCGTCGTCCCCCGTGTTTATTGGTACCCAGTGTGAACCTCGTTCATAGACCCGTTTTACGACCATCAAGTTGCCCCTTTGCTTAATGCTCGTCCGGGAGTTGTCGTGGACTGCCTCGCCCGGCTCCTCTTCCACGCGACTTCCCGAGGCGCTGGAGGAAGTCATCAGATATCGTGCCAGCGCGCTTGGCTTCCATGCGCATCGCCCCCAGTTGGCCCGCACATTGGTGGAGATCCCCTTCCCCATAGTTGCTATAATAAGCACTCGACTTTTGTCGCTTAGTGGCAATATAAATCCATCGCAAAGAAAACATTTAAGTGGCTTGCTGGCTTACCTCCATGTGATCGCCTGCCCCAGCGGATGGGCCTTGCTCCTTGCGGTGTCCACGTAACTCCTGGCCCTATTGGTGCAATGCGTTTCCTCCCTCCTCGTGGTCGCCCTCTTCGACCCTTTCTCCCCCTTGTCCGTCTCAATCCACCGGAATCTCGATCAAGGACTCGCGCTTACTATAGCTTCCGCAAGAGTCTTTGACTCAGCGTCTCCGCAGAATCTCTTTTGCTCTTTCCCACTTCCTTGGCAAAACCGGCCCATGGAAGAAAATGGTAAGTTTACTCTTTTCCTCGAATGTCGGGTGATATGCCAGTACGAGCGAACAGTACCGCTTATGTAGTCCCGACTTCCCCAGCTTTGCATGTAGCCCTCGTGAGCTTCTTCATTGCAGCTCCTCGACATTCTTAGTGCAACTGCCTCTTCGAGTCCTCTTGAACTCGTCGCATCGCGACTTTGCATAGCCTCTTCTTTGATATCCTCTTGTCGCTCCTTACATTCACCAAAGGGACGGCGTCGTACTGGGATAAATACATTATGGCGGGTACAAATTATGTCGGAAGCATCGTCTTCCACGCGTACGGCCTCGAAATATCTCTCGACGCTCCATATCGAAAGTTGTCGCTTTTGGGTCACGGCTCCCCTTTCGTACCTTGGCGCCTCGGGACCTTCATCCTAGGTCCCTTCCTCGTCTCAAGCTCGCCACGAGTAGCCTTTCAAAGCGCTCGTGTCCCGCCTTGCATTGAGTTCGGGATCCCGGACCGGAATCGAATTATGCTTCATGGCGAGGCCCCTTGCACAATAGTCTCCGAGGTGCGCTTGCAACTCCACCCGACCGAGCGTCGGTATTATCCTTCACGGGAGTTGGGCTAAGGCTCGTCGTCACTGCACCAAACTCCCCAGTTTCGAGCACTTGAACACGACTATCTATCCTGGTCAATACCTGTTACCAGTGTCGACATACCTGTGCGAGCCTGCACGCCTTACTCGGCAGCAACCCCATTAGTCGCTTATACATCACGGGCTCCCTATTTATGAGCGCTCAACCTTTATGCGAACGACCCATCAAGCTCGGAGGTCGTTGCCCTTCTGCCGTAGGGTCTCATCGACGACCCGATGCTGATTTTCTCATGTCCTTCATTTGCGATGCCATCCATTTCTCCGCAGACAGCGTATGCCTCGTCCACAACGCGCGACCTCACCGCTACCTAACCTTCAACGACAACGCTCTAACGATCGCGACGATCGCGGGCCGCTCTGATACCACTTGTCGCGTGTCGACTCTTTCCTGAGTCGTTATACGGCCGCCACTCCTTCACGTTCCGTCGGAGGTAACTTAAGGCACCGTACAAGGCTTAGCCGCTAGCTTGGCTAAGCCAAGTGTGCTACGAAATTGGCTAAGTATGAAAGATGGCTAACCCAAGTAAGCAAGAGAGAGTTCTAAGAGAAAGCTCTTAAATTGCTTGAGAGAGAATACGAAGTGTTGGATCCTAACTCCAAATGAATGGGTATGCCTATTTATAGGCCTCCCATCCTTCCTTGCCCTAATTCCAGAATATACTGCACCTCCTCAATTGAGGGTTCTACACAATTGTTGTCCTCGAACCTTCTACAACTCCACAAGATTATGTCTAACAAGGAATAATCTAAATACATTCTAGAAGTACCCAATAACATGTCGGGCCTCCAGATCCTTCCGTGCACTCACCAATATGCGTGCATCATCAAGCACATGTTTTTGGGCCTCAAATTACAAATATGGCTCGACCATTCATTGGCCCAAAATATGACGGGCCCCCAAATTCGAGCCTCATTTGGAGCTTCGTTTAGCCTCCAAATGTCTTGTGGCATTTTAAGGTTTTACGTTGCCCGCTCTGCGGGCGCCCGCCACCAAGGCTGGGCGCCTGGGCCGCGAGCCAGCTGCTGTGGGCGTGAACGCCATCCGTGGCCAAAACTGTTACTAGTGAAGGCCACCTATATCTATATTCGGAAGGAACTTGGAAGGACACATCACTCATTAGGTAGTAGAATGCTACTAACTTCGGAAATACAACACCGTACGTTAAGAGGAAATAGTGCCACTGGATAGTGGACAGAGGGCGCTCAAAAGTTGGACAAAATATTGCTTTTTATTTTTGGAAGGCCGGCTCAGTACACAACACTTCCAACACCCTTGATTGCTAAGGGAACAAGGCTAAGGGGGATACAATAGAATACTAGCACCAATTGATCATCCACATCATCGCTTCAGTAGAATGTTTAAACGCCAAACAAGGCTACAAAGATCTAAAAGATAAAAAGCCAACATAATGCAATCCAGGGCCCCAAAAGTTGACATCACTACAAACTGAAGCAAGAACAAAATCTGTATCCCACCTGCACTAAAGAGCTCTCTGCTGGATCCCACCCCCAACAGTGAGACTAGCCACCACAAAACATAAACAGATATACCTTCCACGGCCACAAAACCCACAGAAAGACGAAGTGAAAAAAAATTAGGCACAAGTAAGAGTCCCAATTTGAAGAGAAGCATCAAATTTGTGAGAACAATATTGAGCTGTATGCTCCACTATAGATCAGAAAGAAAAAGCTTCCTTTCCAAGAACAAGATACAAGTATACAACAGAGAACGTTATTTGTATAGCTCTGTGGTTGATGGCTATGCTACAAATTCAGTCAAGCATAGCAGCCATAACGCTAAGATCGACATAACCTTTAGAAATTCTGAAATCTACGAACCTATAAGGCAGATAGATTAAACTGCAATAAAAAGCCGCAAGCACCACTCTTATGCCGGAGCCCGGAGTACGGTCTATAACAACAATCAGAGGAACATAGCCTAAAGATCTCATATGATTCCTTGATGACACGATTAGAACCATAAGAATCCATGACAATACCGTTTATGAGATCAACACCAAAATCCGAAAGAAGGAGCATGGGCATCAGACATGCAATCAAATATCCAAAAGAAACCTAACATGAATAGAAGAAAAATACTAGCATCAGACCTATCTAACATTGGTCTAATGAAGTAAGTGCAAGCAGTAAAGCTACAACATGAGCAGCAGACAGAGATCACGAGATGATAACACAATCAACAAGGGTAAATGCAAATTCCTGAATCAGGGTAGATCCATAAGAGATACCATATGCATCCTTGATGACACCATTAGACCCATAAGAATCATGCACACACATTTATGAGATCAATACCAAAATCTGAAGAGGAAGGAGCATGGTACATGCAAAAAAGCAAAACAAACATGACTAAATGAAAAAATCCAGCATCAAGAACCCATAAAACATTAATCTAATGCAGCAATTCAAGTGCAAGCAATGAAGTATTGAAGTCAGCATGGAAGCACAGACAGAGATCACGAGATAATACACAATCAACATATGTAGATATGAGTCCCTGAATCAACATAGATATAGACCAAAAAAAAGACCACTTGCTATGCCCCCAAAAAGAACATTTATTTGCTTAGTCACCCTTCAAGTTAAGAACCAAACCAAGTACATATACTACTAACAGCTCAAAATCCCACATGTTTAACACTTAAACCTGATATGTGCTAACAATAGACTCCCAATCATGATCCTTAAGATTTAAGATCAACACCGTCTGAAGCAAACCAAAAAAAAAACAAGGGCAAGATCCACGTGCGTCTGAAGCCAAAATCAAAAAAGCCAACGCAGCCGTTTCTAAAACCACTGAACAAGTACATCCACAGTCCACATCACAAGAAGAAAAAATTCACGTATTTACACCCACAAACTAAACATCTACCTAGAGCGTGCAAATATATAAACCAGCCAGGATACCTAACCATAAGATCGACATGCAGAACAAGCAAGGAAATAGCGTAGATGCCCTTTAAGATAAACCCCAAAATCAAAGCATCTACTCCCCAGCAACTTCGCATCACCACAAATTTAGTAAACCCAGAATGAATAACATCATAAGTGTTGCCCCTAAAATAAGGATGATGTCAGTGACCACTAACCAATTAACCAACAAAATAAAAATTTAAGGACCTTTCATTACTGATCAGAGGTCAAATAAATGCCAAAAAGAAAAAACCAAAATACAAATATTCTACTAAGGTGTGACCCAAACCTGAAAACAATAGAGTGAAAGCATACACCTGAAGCATGTTCAGCTAGTATGCTGCAATAAGAATTCAAAAGTCCTAACCAAAATCACAAAGGATATGAAAAATGTAAATATTAAGGCAGGAACAGATGTAGGTAGAAATATTAGTAAACCAACATAAAAAGGAACAAAAACAATTAGAAAGGAACGAAGGACATCTGATCCCAACACTTCTGATCATCAAACCAAGTTGTACTATAGTGGTGTCAAGCAACAAAAAAAAAAAGCAAGTAGAACCACAGAAACAACCCTCAAACAGAAGACTCCATCAGAGTATGTGGAAAGGTGCAGAACTATTAACGAATAAAGAGAACAACCGGGTTGGCAAAATTTCCTATAAGCTTAAACCAAAAGGATCCTCTTTTCTCTCCCCTATGGTCCAATTTATAACAAACATACACTGGCAACTCTATAAAAAAGCCAATATAAAAATGAACCTAAGGCCGAGAAATAATTCAAGATCCACAATTATACTATAGAAACACCAGCAGACCTGAATATTCTTTGCAAAGACCAATTCAGGATAGACCTGCAAAACTGAAAATTGGATAAAGGAAAACCCAATTAAGTTATACGTCATCCAAAACATATAAGCGTCTTTTCAAGAATCTGCTGAAGCAAAACCTACAAGGTGAACCATATACTTCTCCGTTCCAAAATAAGTGAAACACTTCTCTTATTAAGGTGAGAGCTTTTTGACACAAGTGTTTCACTTATTTTGGAACGGAGGAGGGGAAAAAAGTTGAAAACAACAGAAAATATTATTGTCACAAAATCATAGCACTTATAGATTAACCAATGAGCTCAACCATAAGGAGAAACACAGTGCTAAAAGCAGGGAAAAGAAAGAGGCCGGCACCAAATACTTGATAGACATTCAGTGACTTTAAGATCAACATGGACCTGAAGCAGAAGGACAAACTTGGAATCTGCACAACAAATAAATTACTCAAGATGCAAACAAGCTAATTAAAGTTATATACCCAAGAAGTTAAGCGAATAACCTAATTCATAAGCATTGAGCTGCATCACCAATCTCGTGTTAACAAATTTAAGAATATAAGATATTGTACGACAGATATAGCTCAAAAGACTATTGGTGAACAAACCAGCTCGCAGCAAAGGTTAATCGAAGTCCAGCATCAACTAAAAATTTAAAAAAAAAAATTAGAGTCCCCATACAAGATACAAAAGTAGATTACGAAAAGAATTCATAATATTCTAGAACACATCTCCAAAGGAAATAAAAGACAAAAAAAACTCCCTCTTAAATCAGCACAAGATCTCCCAAAATTGATCATCCAGCCAAAAGATGAATGACACAACAAAAGGATATATCGCTGCAGCAGGAAGCATAGAATACATCAGCACCCACACAAATCCCCTCAGAACCGACAGCTACCATGCCATCAGAAATGGCAAACTGATCATGAAATGATGAACCGACGGCAAACCTTAATTTTTCAAACCAGCTGACAGAGAAAAGGGATTAGCTGACGCTGTCTCACACAACAAATTCGTAGCAATGAGAAGCTATCAGCTGGATCGGCCAATAGAAAACACCAACAAAAAATATGTCAGGCATGCATGAACGAAGCCAAAGCCAATAGATAAACAATTATGATCAAAATGCACCAAGAGCATATCTAAAATTTTAGCTGAAAATTCAAAGAATAGCCTCAATGCAGAATGTGTGGGAGGTCCAAAGGGAGAAAAAGCCTTGTATGTTGATGCAACAATAATATTCTACCAAAATGCTGAAATGTGTAACCATACTACTTATAATGAAATGGATCAGCATCAAGACTCAGTTAACAAAGTGAGTCCAACATTAATATAATATTTTTCACAGAGTAAGCTAAAGAAGCTGGGAATACGTAATAGTTGCCACAAGTTTTACTTGAGTTGGTAGGCCTTTAGAGCGAAATATAGAGCCTGAAGCACCACATATTGAATGCTAATCTACAGATACCTAAAATACTCCAATTAATTTAAGATATAAACAGCCAGAGTACCAGACCCTCAAAACATTGGAATGCTAAAAGTACTCTAAGTATCCGGAGGTCGCCGAAGGATCATTGACCTGGTGCACCGTGCATGACCCAAACACCACATGACAGATAGCAAACCGAAGTTAATGGAACAAACTTCAAATTTGACAGAATCTTTAGCCAAAACATACATGCTGGTCATCATCAAGTGAGGAGTAAATCTAGAAAAATCAAAATGACCTAGCTTTTTCAGATAAACCTCACTTCTTGTCCAGCATGATCATAACAACTCCAAATCACTCTCGTGAAGCAACAACATTTCCTGTTCAACAAAATATTACCAAAGCTTGTCCCCGAAAGAACCTGGTCATACCATAACATATACTTACACACCATTTTTGTGATCATGTACCCAGGCGAAATTGGGAAATGAAATATCATAAAACACAACAACCTAAATGGATCTTCATGTTCAAACTAGCCAACACAAATCCAGAATATGGGACTTCAAAACTCACACCAAAATTTCTCGAACTACCCAGTATATGCTGTAAGAACATAGTCTATCACAGCTTGTTCATATACTCAGGTCATAACAGCACCAAAGATCTATCCAATACCATGAGGATACAGATCAAACAACCAACCTAGTCATGGAAGAAGTTGAGATAGAGCAAGAAACTCCTACCGCGTAGAGGGGTGCTTCCATTTAAGTGACGACAGCTACCAACCATACACATACATTTATTCTAGCAAGGCAAGAATAACATAATGGATATAAGCATTGTGCATACAAAAAAATCAAAGCCAATAACCATGAACCCAAATTGACCTATGATTTTAATTACCGACTTCCTATAAAAAGCATTTCAAAGCCATAGGAAAGGAAACAACTAGACAAACATTGAAATACAAATGCTTGACCCAAATATAGAAGCGTCGGATGAAAGCGGGACACGAGAAGCAAGTATTAATATAAGAACTCCGCCATCCATAAACACTACATAAAAAAGAATATGCAAGTAATAACATTAGCAAGTAAAACAAACAAACAGCAAAAAAGCACACCCACAATTAGAACGAACAAGCAACTCCGCTTCTCAACTCTGCAGCAGACCATAAGGTACACACGAGGTCTCCAACCAAAAAGAACTATTGACTAATGACAAAAAACAGTGCGTTAGAATTCAGCTACAGATCTTCATCCAACATCTTTCTCAAACATCAAGGAGCCTAACATCTGCAACCAAAAGGAACCATCAAAATGAAGTCCAATTTTACTATGATTAAAACTAAAAAAATCATCTTCCCTTATGTAACACGGAAACAGGTGGGGGTTTAGGCAACGAAACAACTTTTGAAATAGGAAAACCTCCCGTTCCAGCTATTTAGGCTTCGGTAACACAAAAATGATTAGGTTTCGGAATTTCGGAAGTAGGGGAACCTCATGTCCTAGAGTTTTCCATGCTTCATAGCTCACAAAGACAACCCAAGTGTCAATCAAACAGAGGTTGATACAGGAATGAACATGAAGCAGAGGAAAAAGTCCAACCCCGTAACTCTGCATGTGACACAAACCAATTCAGGACAAAACCAAGAGTGAGAAATGGATAAGCAAAGCTCCCTATATCGAGCAGACGAGCAGTCTGTAACACCACCATTATAGCATCACTTTCAAATTTGTTTTTCAAAAAGGAACCTGCTTAAGTAAAATTGAAAAAGTAAAATATATATATAGAGAAGGAAAGAAATATTCATGTCGCAGAATTAATCATCCCAGGTGAGTAGACTAACCTAACCAATGACCTCAACCATAAGATAAAACACAGCCTGGAGTGAAACGAAAGATGGCCACCTCACACCAGTAAGCATCCAGTAACATTAAAATCAACATGCACCTAAAGCAGAAGGACAAACTCATAATATGCATGAGATATCCTAACAATATAGTTATACACCAAAGAAGCTGAGGAAAATAATTCTGTAATGCACCAGTACTGAAGCTCGGAATCACCACTCTCATGTCAATAAATCCAAGGATAAAATATTACAAACATAAAGTTCATAAAACTTAAAATGAACAGCTGCCAGTAAAAGACTACCCAGAGTTAAAAGAAAACCAAAACAGCAGCAGAGATAGTACTGGCCCACAATCACAAGATTAGAACATGAACCTGCTTCGGTTCACATGATACTATGTGCCAAGAAAATAGAACCAAAAGGATCAAGATGAACTTGAAGCAGACATCTACTTGACAATCAAAACTTTGTGAGTTTCTGTATAAGAATATACTAGAGCAATCTCTAAAACAAAAGATAAAAGAGCAACTCCCTCTTAGATTGGCACAAGACTCAAATTATTAGAACATTAGGCTGATGAGTGATAACACTAAAAGAAGATATCCCTGCACTACAAAGTTAACCAACTATGGAGCATAGAACAGAAAACCATTAGCACCATGTAAGTGCCCTCACAGATTTCATCTAAACAATACGAAATAAGGCAATATCGGGAAAAAACATTCACTGCAATAAGCCACTAACAGCTTAGTTCAACCAAAAAAAGACACGGATAAGACATTGTCACACATGCACACATAAGAAGCCAAGGCCAAAGGAACCACACTTATGATAGAAAAAAAATTTCATCCATGAAATGTACCAAGAGAATATCCAAAGAGATTGGCATCAATATGAAGCTAACGCAGAGAATTATACACCAATATTCCACCATATTGAAACATAAGACCTGATAATGAAAATGGTTGAACCCTCCAGAATCAGCATCAGGCTTTCAACGACAAAGAGAGGTCGATGTGAACACGATATTTGTTGCAGTAACTAGTGAAAGCTTATCCCCATCAAAATCAGAACTTAGAACAAACCGCAATGTTGTACGCAACCACTTAGGATCTCCACATCATAATATAAACAATAAGTAGGAAGACAAAGTCCAATGATCTCATGGACAAACAAGCACCTCTATAATTTGTCAAGGAACCTATAGAAAAGGTGAACCAGCTAGAGACTGCCACCAGTCCCCTCTCACATGACAGCTCCAAAAGTGATCCTACAAATGCCAGCCAAAAGATACAAGGATAATTTACACTTAACCACAAATACTTCACTTCGCTGCCAACCATAGATAGACAGACCAACTTACACATAACCACAATACCACATACTTCAAATACATAAATACAGTTTATACTAGAACCTCAAAACAACAACCTTCATCTAACGGGAACACCAAAACTACATCCCCATGAACAGACCAACTATAATATAATCATGAAACTGAGGCACGATCCGAACACCACATGTTAGATGGCAAACTTAAGACAACAAACTTCAAGTTAAGAGAACCAGTCTGCCAAAAGATACATGTCAGTCTTTGAATAGGTAAAAGAGTAGAGCTACGAATTCCAAAAGACTTGGTTTATCCAAATGAGCCTCACTGAATCAGTAGTCCAAATCTCGTACAGCATAATTACACTCCTGACTCCACAAGAAATTCATATAGAAATAACTGGCTCGTCCCAAAACAACCTGGTTTCACCACAATGCTGGAAACATGTACATAGGATAGAACAAAATGAGATACTACTCACCAATCCAAAAGGTTTCGCGTCGAAATAGCAAAGGTCAAGAAACATAGGATTTTAAACTCATAACAAAAATACCCACAACTACCCAATATATGCGGTAAAAGCACATTCTACAGGAACATATAAGAGACAATAGGATGAGAGGACACATACTACCAAAAGTTTGAAGAGAGAGCGGACAGTACTGGTACTAGATTATTACAAAGATGCAGTGTAAGGGAAAAGAAATTTTCTAATTGCTAACCAAATATCCAGCTCTTAAAAGGGTAGGATACAAGGTACCACAACCACTCCTTAAGCAAAGGAATCAACTACCAAAGTGTTCATAACTATTTAGAACCAAGACCAGACATGACCATCTACCACCAAATTCGAAACATTAAACTACCTTAAGATGACTGAAAAGTGGACTATGCAAAAGTAACAGAATTATAGCCTCATTGACAAATGAACACCACCATAACAAAATCAATCTGCAAAAGAGGAAAAACAATAACCTAATGGAGCATATGTATGAAAAATACCAAGATTAAAATGGAGGCTAACAGGACAAGAAACTCCCTCTACACTTGCAGACACCTCTTACCAACAGTACATCCCTGAACCACCAAATTCAGCAGCAAACAAAAGCTTCATTTACAACAAGAGCTAATTCACACAAAAACAAGAAAAAAAAAATCAAATTAAAGAAACAAAAAAAAAGATTTATGAACGAATGAAATTCCTAATGTGAAACAAGCCCTTGGAGAAAAATAAAAAATCTTACACGATATGAAAATTGCATTGTAATGAATCATTATTATCAATCAATCCACCGAGCCAACACCAGAAACAATAATTTATTGCCCTCCAAGGAAAACCAAGTAAAACTACTGACAACTTAAATAGAAGGATGATGTCAATGAGCCAGTAAAACCAATACTTCTTCCGTATTTTGTTTTACTTGCAACACTTTCCTAAAAGGGAAATAATTTATTACTTGCAACACTTTCTACTTTTGCTTTTCCTTTCTCTCTATCTCTCTCCAATCACATGGGGCCCTCTCTTTTTTTCCTCTCTACCTCTCTCTCCTACCCAAATTTTGCATTGGAGTTGATGAAAAAAAAAAGTGTTGCAAGTAAAAAAACGGAGGAAGTATTATAAACCTAGGGACCTTTCATACTCGATATATATCAAAATACAAAATTACCACACATATGACCCAAACCTGAAAGCACAGGATAATCGTATGAAAGCATACACCTGAAGTATTTTCATCAAATAAGAACTCAAATGTCCACAGCGAATCACAACCAAAATCCGAGTTGTATATTCAACACAGCAAAATATTATAGGATAATAGTATGAAAGCATACACCTGAAGTATGTTCATCTAATATGAAATAAGAACTCAAATGTCCACAACGAATCACAACCGAAATTCGAGTTGTATATTCAATACAGGAAAATATAAATATTAAGGAAAGAAGAAATGTAGGTAGAGGTATTAGTAACCAACACAACGGAATAGGAACAAATAAAAAGGATTGAACAAGGTCCTCTTGCAAACCTTTTCCTTATCAATTGAGCTGCACTATACTGGTGTCAAGTATCAAAACCAAAATATTTTAAAGAAGAACCACACGAACGACCCTCAAACATAAGACTCAACCGAAGAGCATGTAGACGAAAGAAAGTCGAGAGCTATTACCGAATGAAGAGAACAACACATTAGGAGTTAGGCTATTGTTCTCCATCGACCTTCCCACATATCAAGGAGCACAACATCTGCAACCAGAAAAACAAGGGAAAAAAACAGTTCGCCTGTAAGTTAACCCAAAAAGGCTCCTCAGTCCCTATAACCCCAACTAATAATCTACGCCGCTTGCATTAATCAAAAACTATATTAGAAACATGGTGAACTTGGAGATTTCTGCAAACACCAATTTAGCACAGACCTCCAAAACTGAGACATAGATAGAAGAAGCCTAATTAAGCAGTATGCCACAAAATATCTACTGATCGAAGCAAAATCTAAAAGGGGGACCAAATATGTAGAAAACAAAAGTAAAGAATAGTGTTGTCACAAGATCAGAACATGGCCACATGAGTGTAGGCTAATCAAATGAGATCAGTCACAACGTGAATAGAGCTAGAAGCAGGAAAGAAATACGCCAGCACCATATACTCAACTAATAATTCAGTAATATCAAGATCAACACGGGCCTGAAGCAGAAGACTAAACTAGGTGCACAATATCAAAATTTAGTCAAAATGCATAAAAACTAATATAAAGTTATATACTTAAAAAGTCCAGCAAAATTTCCTAATCCCTCAGCATTGTAGATCGATATCACCAATCTCATGACAAAGATTTCAAGAAATAATATACGGCACATATAACTCAAACAGCTATGGTAATATAAACAAACCAGCTAGTATAGGAAAGACCAGTCAAAGCCAAAACATCATTCCAATAGTCATGACCCACAACCGTAAGATTATGACACATATCTGAGTCACATTCACATGGAACTATGTCTGAGAAATCTAGAACCAAAATCATCTCAGATCAAGATGAAGCAAATCAGAGTCCAGAATTAACTGGAATATCAACAAAAACTATTTCCATATAAGATACTACAGCAGATCTCTAAAAAGAACTGATAATATACTAGAGCTCAGCACATCTCCAAAAGAAACAATAGACAGAAAACTCCCTCTTAAATCAGCACACGACCTCTCAAAATCCTTCATTGTCAGCCAGAAAGACGCTTTATAATGATCCCTAATGTTTAAGATCAACATGCGCCTGAAGCAAAAAAAAAAAAAAAAAAACAGGCAAGCTCAACAATAACAATAGAACATAAACTTGCTTATACACCTAACAGTGAGGTCAACATGCACCAGCCACAAGGTCTAGAAATCTGTAAGACATAGAACTAAGGAGAGCAAAGAATCAGCTTGCTCTTCACCAGAGCAGCTTCTTATTACAATAAAAGAAGTAAATCCAAAAGGAAACACTAGACAAAGGTCAAACTACAAATAAAAATCACAGGGGTGACTGAAACCTGGAAACGTAGGATAAAAGCACACACCGGAAGGAAGTTCATCTAATGAACTCAAGCATCTATAAATGTTACATGAAAAAGAACATGCGAGTAAATAAATTAGTAAGTAAACAAACAGCCAAAAGAAAAACAGAATGACCAACTCCACTTCCCAAATCTGCAGAAGACCATAAGATAAACACCAGGTCTCCATCCAAAAAATAAAATATCGACAAATAAAATAAAATTGTGCATTCGAATTCAGAATTCAGAATTAAGCATTCAGCTACAGTTCTTCATCTAGCATTTTTCTCGAACATCAAGAAGTTGCTAAGATCTGGGTTAGATTCACACTGAAATAATCAAATCAACAATACTGAAAGATAGGATAGTCACTCGGATAGTAGTTGTATTGATGATCAGGGTAACCAACAATTACAACTCCCTCACTTTTGAGAGGTGAAGGTTCTCTCCCACTACAATAACCTCACTCCATTTCTGCCTAGATTTCCTCTCTAGCTGCTAGCTATTTATTCCAAATATTGACTACTGAGTGGGCCTTAGTGGCCTGACAAGGACAGGTGGCATAACAGCCTAACAGATGTAATAGACTAGCCTAGGGAGAGGGGCACTTTTGGTATCAAATAACTAGTTAGTTATAATAGTAGCTTGAAGAATAAGTTAGGGAGTTAGGGAGGAAGTATCTCTATAAATAGAATAGATTAGGGAGAGAGAAATCATGTTGAATATTGAGTAATAGTGGGGGTGAACTTTTAAGAGTTCTTTTGGGAGAGAGCAAGCCTCTCGAAAGCTTGTAAACACTATCTCTATTTTACTATTTTCCAGAAAATTATCATTTAAGTCCATTTTACTTCTTAATCTTCTTCTCTAATCTGCCCTAATGATGTCACTTCATCACAACAGACTCCTGCCATAATATTCCTTCCCTCCAATTACATCCCCCTGGTGATCACAGCAGTGGATAAGCTCTGTTACATACCATTTCCTGCCTTTTTTCTTCTTTCTGCTATAAGTGTAGTAAATAGGAGATTTGGGCTGGGCCTTAACAGAAGTGTAATATCTACAAGTCTATAACCAAAAAAGACCATCAAAACAAAGACCAATTTACAGTGATTAGACCAAAAACCTCCTCTTCACCTTGGGTTTCGGAAACGAAAAAAATGCTTCTAAAACAGGGAAACCTTCGAGATCCCAGCCATTTTCAGGCTTCACTAACACAAAATTGATTAGGTTTCCTTAACTAACAAAGACACCTCCAAGCGTCAATCAGACAGAAGGTGATACAAGAATGAACCTGAAACAAAAGGAAAATCCAACCCAATAACTCTGAATGTTTCTGCACAGACCAATTTAAGATAGAACCAAAAGTGAGAGACGGATGAGCAAAGCCCCTATATTAAGCAGTCTGCAACACCACCATCATATCATTAATCACTAGAATAAATATTTTTCATGAAAGAATCTGCTGAAGTAAAACTAAAAAAGATGAACTATGTACATACCCAAAACCTTAGCATGTGTGTAGACTAACCAATGACTTCAACCATAAGACAAACACAAAGCTTGGGATGGAAAGAAAGATACCAGTACCCGACATCAGTAAACATTCAGTAATGTAACAATCTTTATAAAAAAAATGCACCTGACGCAGAAGGATAAACTTAGAATGTACAAGAGATATTATAAATTAATATAGTTCCTTTATTTAAGAAACTGAGCAAAAGAATTTTGTGATCCACCAGCGTTGAACCTATGTGTCGCCACTATCATGTCAATGAATGCAAGGACACACAATATGACACATACAACTCGTAAAAGTAAGAATGACCAACTGGAGTATAAAGGTAACCAAAACACCGGTGGAGATAGTAAACTACAAGATCAAAACATGAAATAGGACCGAAAGGATCAAGACGAACCTGAAGCATAGAGTTGTATGTGTCATTATCTTGCTGCAAACACCAAAATGACACCACAAATCAAAAAATATCTCCACACTACAAAGCTGACCAACTACGGAGCATGAAGCCGAAAGCCATTATTGCACCCTAGAAACGTACTCGCAAACTTCAGAATACGTTCAATCGGATATCAAAAGCGGAAAACAGACTATAACATGGAACAGAAGACGAACAAGCACTCTATAATTGTCAAACCGCTAACAAAAGAGGACAGCAGAAACGGTGAACTAGCTAGACTGCCACCACTCTCACATAACAACGTCATGGGGATCCCACATAACACGTGCTGCCAGCCAAAAAACAAATGATAATTTGTCCTCGACCACATATACTTCACTTTGCTACCAAATATAGATAAACCAACAATTTACACATAGCCACATACTTCAATACATAAATATAGAAAACACTAGAACCTCAAAAGTCAAAACAACAACCTTGCACCTAATGGGACACATCAAAAGTAGATTCCCATGAGCAGACCAAATAGAGATAATTATCTGAGGCATGATCCGAAGTATTCCGAACACCATATGATAGACAACAAACTTGAGTTAAGACAACAAACTTGAGTTAAGACAACAAACTTCAAGTTTAGAGAACCTTTCTGCCAAAAGATACATGTCGTTCTTTGAATAGGGAAAGAATAAAACTAAGTGATTCGTAGAATTTAGCTTATCCGTATAAACCTCACTTAAACAGTCCAAACCTTGTACATTATTACACTACACAAGATGACAAGAACTTCATAAATAGATAGCTGGCTCATCTCAAAACAACTTGGTCACAAGCAAATACTGGAAACATGTACATGGGCATATGGCTAGAAAAATGAAAATTAACTCATCAATCTAAAAATATTTTTGGTTTTGAAATAGCAAACAGTAAAACACAAAGGATTCCTAACCTCATACCACAAATCCCTCAAGCTGCAACTTAACCAGTATATACGGTAAGAGCACGGTCTACGCAGCTTGTTCAAGCTTCAAGCATAATTATTTTATATACCTCTCAAGCCATGAAAGCACCAAGACCATTTTCACAATGAATATCAAATAAACACAAAATCAAATAATTAATCCTGATCTCATGAGGAACTAAAACAGACTGAGAAACTCAATCTTGCAAAGTAAATAACATCCCTTCAAGTGAGGGCAACCAAAAACAATAAAACAAATGTGCGCCTTTTTTATACGAGAACTCGATACAGCAAGACTAGAATAACATTATAGACATCGACACTGAGTATACAAGAAGTCAATCCTGTAACGCTGTAACTGTGAAACAACTGGATGATAGTGTTTGATTACACTAACTTCTTAACTCTAAATAAGTTCTCTGTAACTATTCAGAGCTTACAGAAGAACTCCCGCAGCTCGAAATCCAACATGCCAATTCTCTTGCTACTTCACCATTTCTACTACCAGAGCTAACCACCCATCATTAATAATATCCAACAGGCAATTTCATGTCCCAAGATACAAAAATGACCAAGAAAAACTGAAAAAAAGCATGAGTTTGAAAGAAGAGAAAATACATCAAGAGACATCTGAATTCTGAAGACCTTACAATGCACTTAGACTGACACATGAACCCTGAAAACACTGGTAGAAATCAGCAACACAATTTCAAGCATATGACATATATTAAAAGCAAAAGAAAGGAAAATAATCATTTCCCACCCACACTATACCACGATGTCGGAGACAAGGCATCCATACACTACATAAATATGAATGCTAGACCAATTATTCTTTTCTGCGAGACAAGAAACAAAAGTTCAACAACTCACATACACTATGGATAAAAATTGGAATTCGGTAAGCATTTTAAGGTGGTCAAAACTCTTAGTTACCCAGGACATATAATTTTGTCAAGATTTTGCAGCTAGGCTCAAACTAGTAGCTCACCCAAAACCTGAGGCCTAACAGAGGCAGTACATGTTAGATAGCAAGCTCAAGTTCAGACAGCAAAATGACATTAAGAGAACCTGTCTACCAATATACTGGCCTTTATAAGGAAAGATTGTACAGCATGACTGCACCTCACAGCTACTCTAACTAATAAAAGATCTGCTAATCCAAAAAAATCTAGTCACAACAATTGCAGAAACATGAACGTGGGCAGCAAGAGAAACATTCACAGCTTGTAGCACACATCCTTGCAACTACCAAGTATATGCTGCAAGAGCAAAGTCAATCGCAGCTTGTTAACACTTCAAGTCCAACTCTATGATATGCTTCAACTCATGACACTGTGACAGCACCAAGGCTGTCATTAACCAAAAATATGAGAAACTACAAGTGGATCAAACAATTAAACCTAATCATGCAAGAAAATGAAACAAAAAGAGAGACACAATCTCGCGTAGTTGCATGGGAGTCCGTGCCAAGGGGGAAAGTTGAAATTAATGTGTTATGGAGGGAGTAGTAAAAATCATCAATCTCATAGTGCTAGATTTCCTCATGTCTTTGCAGTATTTCACCAATATTAAGAGTTTAAGACATTTGGGACTATCTCCAAAGGTTAGTCATTTAGGTATGAATTTTGTTTGGAATAAGGTGCCTCATCAAATATGTAAAAAGCTAGTTTTCTATCAAGGACCAAAATGCTGCTAGTCCTGCTAATATTAGCATTTTGCAAATACAATATCTGGCTTTGCAAAATTAATTGACCCTCCTCCTAGGGGATCATCCCTCCTACATCACCCACAAAATTCAAAATACTAAGCCCATGTAGTCAGCATCTACTGACACTATGTCCATGACAACAGGGTTGGCTCTCGGCACTCCCGTAGCTCTCAGATTGAGAAGTAGGCAGGATTGGGGCCTTATTCCATGGTATTAAAAAGTTCTAATGGCAAAGTGCATTGGATGCCAAACAAAAATGATCTTCGGCATAATTGCATATAAGAATACATTTTGACTAGAACACTAAAACGGAAATAAGGTAGGCTTATGAAAAGCTCTCTTCCTCATGAGTACTGAGAAAGTCAGGAGCTCAAGGAAGGTGAATTACGCGTGAATGTTCCAACTGAGGCACTGCAGACCTTATATTTTAGTCTGAAACGTGCCTTAATGATAAGAAACTCTAAGTTCGGGCAGAAAAATAAATAAATAGAAATAATTAGCAGAAAAAGAAAGCAGTGAAACCCCATGGAGAGGCAACAAGAGAACAACAATAGCAAAGTGTGAATGGCATAATAAGAGAGTAAGAAAACGTTAAATGGCAACAGCAGATGTGGATACCTGTATAGTGAAGTTGGCATGTCAAAGGAGATGACCCCGTCAGGTTTGGATAATGAATAGGAGAATGTAAGTTTGCAACCTATACATCCGGTAAAAAAACATATCTTCTATGAGGACAAAGAAGAAATATGAAGATGTGATTTCAGAACAAAAATACATATGTAAAAACAATATGCAATAATAAAGCCTCAAATGACCTTCCAAAAATGCAGAGCTCACCAACCTTAATATTCATCATCTCAAAGAGCTATATTATGCAGTGATATTAAAGAATAAGAAGGAAACAATTTTTCACCAGTTACCTTTGAGATGAGCACATTGTAAACAAACATGAGGAAAGACAAAAATATATATATATATATATATATATATATATATATATATATATATATATATATATATATATATATATATATACTTAGGCTTAGAGGGTGGTCCCCCTTTCTCGCGTAAAAGCGATCAGAATTCGAACACGCCGCGTTTTACTGGGAAGGATCGAACCATGGGAACGAATCTACAGGCTATCACCTTCTTTGGCCAGATCTTCCAACCTTTTCACAATTACAGTTCCCTGCGCCCTTACGCCTAAGAAATAGGCGTAAGTGGCTTGAAAGCATACTAAGCTTTTCAGCCGTAGCTTGCTGGTTTTTCCATCATCCAATCCACAACATATCGAATGAAACCTGGCGAAAAAGAAGTGAACACTTTGCTGAGGTTTTTCTTCGTGTTTGTTATATATATATATATATATATATATATATATATATATATATATATATATATATATATATATATATATATATATATATATATATATATATATATATCATCAGTAACCAAAACCAAGAACCATTGTTTAGGAAGGTAAAAGAAAAATGGAACTACTATTATACAGATTTGGTGAGCAAGTTGTAGGAAGTAGGAACTAGCCATTTTTCTCTTAAGAAGACATATTCCAGTACAAAAATGGCATCAAGTCACTGATAATTAACAAGACAACAGCGTCTTTATAAGGAATAAATAATAACTTGTAACGTAGTAATAAGATGTTGGACAATTTCCAGAACAAATTGAAGAACTTAGAACCAAAGATAAAGCACCAAATCTCCTAGATTGTTTATTCATTTTGACTTTAAGTACATTCAGTAAAACGAATATATTGACCAGAGTGAAAATCAAAATGAGACACACTAAACAAGAAAAGGTGGAAAAAGACTTTGAGATGTATGGAATATTATATCAGAACATGATGCAACAGCCAGATAGCCAACATGGTCTTACAAACATATGCTAAAAACAACATATGGAAAATAACAGTCTCAAGATACTTAAAAAGGTGTTACTTACCTTAGTTGCTTCATGATCAGGTTTTCCATGCTTCAGAGTCCATGGTGACCTTCCCTTAAGTATATAACTGTCAAAGATATATGCGAATGTAATCTTCAGAATTACAAATGAAAATATTGCACACAAATCAATGCAATCTAAATAGTTTTAAGAAAATAACAAAGAAAACAAAGGAATAACTAGTATCTGAAGAGTAAAGCATTACTGTTCTAGGGCACTCAAGGTCAAACCAGGGACAAGTCCATATTCAAATGCCTGCAACAGATGAATGGACATCAGACTTCAGAGATGTCCAGAATACAAGAATAAATAACAAAGTACATAGATTATAAGAATAATCACATAGAATGTAAGAATTAATTACATGTAGTTTCATTGAGTTCCTCAAAAAAAGTATAAAAACAACATAGTATTGGAGACATGTGGGGCACCTCAACGATTTGCTATTCTAATTTAGTACCCTCATTAAGAAAGACATAAATCAGTGGAAGAAAATAACATGGCTTAAAACTCATGATGCATCTAAATTTTGGGCATAAAACTACCTAGTTTATAGTAGTAATCTATACGATAAAGATAAACCTCCCCAAGTTCAGATAATAAATTCATATTCCAAAACTCCATATATTTTACATGTGAGCTACTTGATGAACAAGGCAAAAGTGGAAAAAAGACATAAGACAAATACGTCTCATGATAAAAAAAAAAAGAAAAAAACAAAAAAAAAAAAGAAAAAAAAACTAAACTAAACTTTCTATGCATTCAGATAGAAAACATTATGGACACCCAAAATGAAAGCAACAAGAGCAAGGTACCTTTATAAGAGTAGATAATATTTAAGAATTAAATAAAAGTGTCACTTTACTAACAGGACGATAGTTTCTCGCTTTGTAGAGTTCTTCCCATATCCATGAAGTCTGTAACTTGTCCCAATAACTTTCCATCTTTGAGCCCTCATGCAACAGGCCAAAAGCAGATTCTGCTGCTAACATTCCTTTAACAATCCATAAGGAAATTTAAATTCATTATCAACAACAAACATAAAGTTTGATCACAGGAATTTTTATATTTATTTACTTGATCTGCAGAAGACAAGATCTAACTCTGCACAATATTAATGTAAAGAAATCAAACAAGAAAAAGAAAATGAAAGAAAAGAAGCAGGTGAAGAAGAATAAATCTAGTAAATTTAAGTGCACGCACTGATGCAAGGCACTCCCCATTTTACATCCACAGTTGCTCCAATCTTCCCATTAGATGAATGCAAATTTTAGACCTCTGAAGCATTAAGTGACTATCAACATGTGAAATTAGATTATTGAAGTCTATAGCATGGCTACGGCAAGGAGTAAATCAATGAAAACTATAGGCACGCCTAGGTGAAAGGCAATGGGGGTCAAGCTCCTTCTTAGAACAGGGTGAGGTGATTTCAAAGAGGAGGAAGAAAGGCACATATTAACCCATTTTACAACAAAATTTAATTATGGTTAAGGGCCTTCACGCATTCACACCTTACATTGAGGCTCCAGGACATCTATTGCCATAATGTGCTTGGCACCTTCTACTACTCTGCCAACAATTGCAGTTGGTTTTCCTTTTCAGGAATTCATATAGTAACATGTAAAGTAATTACAGCACATATTTAGACAATTCATCGCAATAAGTTGGAATTATTTCTAAGTAAAAATCATTTGCTTGAAAATTCCCTAAGTTCCTAATGCTTACACCATCTTTTGCACTTGTATTATCTTGTATGCACACATAAGGGCTGAAAATGAATATGATGATTGGCTTATCATATCAAGACACATTTAGGCAAATTTACTTGATTGAGATGAAGATAAGAGAGTAACATTAATACCTGATTTCATTGCTGTATGTGTTCCTTTGATTTTTGGTACGTTTAAGAAGCCAGCAGAACATCCAATTACTGCGCCTCCAGGAAAAACAGGATATGGAATTGACTGAAATTGGACTTGCATCACATTTGAATTTTTCATATCGTAAACAGAAGATGATATAACATATGAAACTGTACATAAAAACACACCTGTGTTTTGTATGTATACATAGATCTAAAAGTGTAGAGTGACTCAAGCCATTAGGTGCATTCAGAGGAAGTGCAACAACACAAAATGACTTTACCACATAAATTAAACCCATATCTTATGCATGTATTCACATATATATGTAAAAGTATATTGCATATGCGAGTCATCAACCACAAGTGATTGCTATAATAAAAATATAAAATATAGTTCTGTTACCTGAAAACCACCTTCATTTAAAGTTCGAGCACCATACTGGATAACACTGCCACCTTCAAGCATTGGTTTGATTGCAGGATGATGTTTAAGTTCCTATGCAGAATAGAACATGAAAAACCTTAGAGATTGAAAGCAGCTGCATAGAGTCTATATCAACTTGGAAAGCTTCATATATTATAGTAATAAGGTACCTGAAATTCTTCGTAAGGGTTTAGAAAAGGATTTTGGTAGTTCAATGCAACAACAAGGCCTATGGAAACCTACATTAAATAGAGGATAATTTCAGTTACTGCTGCAAACACTCAACTACACCTTACTAGCTTAGATAATCTTGATGGAAGGACAAACTAACAGAAAATTTTATCTTTTGAATAGGATATTCCTCTTCGAGAATAATTTCAGTTCAAAACTACACATATGGAACATCCTAGTATGGGAGTCAAAAGAAGAAAAAACATTGATTCTCCACGAATTTTTAGCTATAATTGGCCAACCTAGATAAGGAATTTTAACATTGAGAATCTGCTCTTGTCAACTTATTTTCAGTCCATACAAGTGCTAATAAGTTCAAATAGCTCCACATAATATCTAAAAAATTTAGTTAAGGGCAGATTTAGATTGACCTTCTCAGATATAAAGTTTGTACTTAAGATAAGATCTCATAAGTTCATATAAGGTCTAATAAGTTATACGACTACTCACCATGTTATCTTTCATATGATAAACAAAGGAGCTTCCATAAGTTGTGTAATCCAATGGCCAACCTAGTGTGTGAAGAACAAAACCAGGTTGATGTTTGCTGGCATCAATTTCCCACACCTGTTAAGACAAAACTTAATGAAATTCAGAGGCATCAAAATGTAAGGCAATCTCAGGAGCCCTAACCAACATATCATATAGAACAAAATATTCCTTCCATATAATGAGCATACTTTCTAACAATGCTAGAGTTGCATGCCAAGGATTATTTATCACATCTGACAAGAAGAATTATATGTATTATGAACCATAATATACCCACATGAAACTAGGCATTATTTTCAAGAGCGCAGGGATCCAAAAAATATGACCCTGTCATTACTTTCTCAGTTCTATTACCTAGTATAAACTCATCTCATACTAGAAAGAACATTGGTATTTGAATTAAAATCCTTCCTCCGTTTTTTTAGATGAGACAATTTTTTTACTTGTATTTTTTTTCAGTCTCCTAGGAAAATTTGGAGAGAAAGATAGAAAGAAACAAAAAGGGGACCCATGTGGGTAGGAGAGAGATTGAGAGAAAGACATGTCAAGAATGGAAAGTGTTGCAACTAATTAACAATTTCCTAAATAGGAAAGTATTGTAACTAAAAAAACAGAGGAGCTTGAAAGTAGTCATAGACCTAAGCTTACATGAAGTTTCATATGTAAAACTAAGACAATTCATAGTGCTTTCTAGTCAAATGGCATTACGTCACCTCTTTAATTCCCAA
Organism: Beta corolliflora; assembly: GCA_947648045.1. Taxonomy (NCBI): domain Eukaryota; kingdom Viridiplantae; phylum Streptophyta; class Magnoliopsida; order Caryophyllales; family Amaranthaceae; genus Beta; species Beta corolliflora. The sequence goes on from CANSZD010000594.1 coordinate 24,588, forward strand.
AGCATAAGTCTGATGTTGTGCCTTTCCCTTGTCTCTCAATTTGAACTGTCTAATAATTTTCTGTCAAAATAAAAAGGTAGTAACACATTAAGTTTAAGTAGTCATATAGCAGCATAATTATATACATCAGATACTGTTAACTGTTAGCAACCTCTGATAAAGATCCTCGACAACCCTCTGAAAGAAGAGTAACCCGTCCTGCAAGTAATCCACAATGATATTTTAAAATGCTAGTTTGGATCAAAATATTACTTCCGAAAGAGAGATTAGCAATACATTACGGTTATAAATAAATTCGAGGCAAAGTTTTAAGAGAAAACAAATATCATGAGATATGGTCAGACCATAATCCCTTTGGTATGAGTTGTTAGGTAGCTAAGTTAATTATTATACAACATGATAAAGTCATCATAACTATCCACTGTTCAAAAAATCCAAAACTAACTAGTTATCAATCTAGAATTTTGAGTACTGAGGCAAATAGGTGTGCAAAGGCAGTGCATCGTAAATTGGTTCAAGTAGGGCTTAAGAAATTAACTTACTGAGCAAAATTGACATCATCATAAAACAGGGCCCAGATATAACCCCATACTCCTCACAAGTCACAATACCTAAAATGACTAGAGATACAAAACAAAAGAAAGTGAACAATCTAAGACACAGAAACTCCTGCCCATACAGGTGCTATTATAACAGGGACATCACCCCAAGGCTTCTAATGGATTTTGATATGCACTGCCAGTCTGCTACTTCACATTGAATAAGAGGTGCATGTGACAGTTTACAACACTCCGATATAATCCAAAGTCATAGAACAATGAATGAAAGAATCTATTATTTCATTATAGAATAACTCATCCTTATAATAGTAAACTAGGTAGCTAATAGCGTTGAAAAATCTGGAAGTTAATTTAAGGAAGGGCAGCAGTTTCAGAATAACATGCCTTTCAATTCTACACCGCGCTGAAAAGTGTCCTTCCTTGATCCATCCTTGGAAATTCCCATATCATTTGTTGCTATACCAACAATTTCATTATTCTTATTGTACAGTATCTGTCTTTTTTACAGAACTAGTTAGCAAACCATGATGCTGATTGCTGAATGCAACAATCAACTTTCTGCTAAGCACAAACTACCTCACTAGCAGCAAACCCAGGATATATTTCAACCCCTAGTTCCTCAGCTTTCATTGCCATCCAGCGTACTAGCTGACTCAAGCTGCATAACAAAAGGAGTTCTTGTTACCACAGGGGAAAATCTTCAGGCAGATATAACTATATAAGTAGTCATATAAGTATATAACCAATGCAAAGGACAATAGGAAAAAAAGAATGCACCAAAATACAAAACCATGCATACAGCATAGTAAAAAAAATCATACCTTAAGGGGTAAGGCTCCATAGTACCAGCGCAAATTTAACTATAAATTCCTGCCATTGCTCAATGCTTTCTATATGCTTCCAGCCCACCAAACCACTGCAAACCTGGGGTGAAATCAGAAGCCAATCCTTGCCCTCACCCCCACCACCACGCCCCCACACACAGAGCTTTCCCCATTAACTATTCCTGCCATCTATACCAGAAATCTTGAAATTTCTGTTTGTAGCAAAACCTGATGTAATTAGCGTTTTGCTTCATTATTGAATACTTATTGTGGGATAGAATATCCTACTTCACTTCCCACAGGTCAATAGACTAGATTTTAGAAATTATTAATCAAGAAGAATCAAAGGAACTAAGTCTCAAGGGCTTCTTCTGATTGAAGATAGTTTGCCCTCCAGCATAGATTATCTCTTTATATTTTAATGTAATAATTTTCATATAAAAAATGGAAGCATGCCACATATTTCGAATATAGAGTGAAAGTTCCCAAAAATCAACGAGTTAATCATATCCTTCTATGAACCGTAGTGGTTTAAAGAGATCAAGGAGGTGTAATGTATAGACTATAAGATCAAGCAGGTAATTTCTTGAGGCAGAAAGAAAAGCAGAGAGGAATCAGTTAAAAACAATAATAATTAGCAAAAAGAGTATCAATCACCCAAAAGGACATACAGAAAAAGCAATTCGTCAGTCGTCACCAATATATCCTTGATACTTCGTAATACAATAGTAACATAACAAGCCACTGCACAAAAAGGCCTACATCCAAAATCCTTGCTCATTTCTGAGAATCCCAGCAATTCCAGTAGGTTTAGTAGACTCCACAAAGGAAGTATCCACATTCAACTTCAAGAAACCTGGAGGGGCGGCTGGCAACGAATAGTGGGGGATGATGGAGACGAAGAGAGAGTCAAAGGTTGGTCTTGGCAGGAGAAAATTCCCAAGCGAGAGCTTGAGCTTTGTCAAGACACATTTCAGGATTTTTGTGTAAATTAGAGAAGATTACATCGTTCCTTTGAAGCCAAAGAGACCACAAAGCATAGGGGAAGAGAATATGCCAGGGAAGCAGGATGAGATGATGTTGATTTGGGTAGATGCGTGTAGGTTTAGAGTTCATAAACAACCACTCTACTAGTGGGGAGTAAAAGAAAGAAGGATTTGCATTATGAAAGGTTAAAGACCAGAAAGCCTTAGCTCTAATGCAGGATCTGAGAACATGCTCTGCATCTTCAATGACACCAGGGCATAGGGCACAAGTTTCAGAAGATGTAATACCCCTCTTATAGAGAATTTTACAAGTAGGGTGTCTATCCAACACTGCAAGCCAAGTGAAAAAATTAATTATAGGGGCACAATGAAGTTTCCAACTTTCCATATCCAATAGATATCCTTAGCATCACTAAATTTGGAGTTTAGAAGCTGAAAAGCTGAATGAAAACTAAATTTTCCATCTATAGTTAAACTGGAATAGCTAAAATCATCCAACATTCCCATTTCCATATTAGCCTTACACTGCAACATGATATCACGAGGTAAGGCATATGAACTCATGTTATCATATCAGCAGTTTGAGGTAATACAGCCCTTCACAGTTAAGGTAGAATCATGCTGTAACAGTGGGCCTGCCAACATTGCCTTAAGTGAATTCCCATTGAGCCACTTATCAGTCCACACAAAAGTTTTATCTCCATTACCTACTTTCCAGCAGATTGTTGAAAGGTAGCTCTCCCACATTCTATCCAAATATGTGAGCCATTTGAAAAGGCCTTGAAAGACCAGTCAGATTTCAAATATTTATCTCTCAGGAATCTAGCTGCCAAGTTGTCCCCTCTTTCCATGAATCCAAACATCTCACACCCAAACCTCCTCTAGTAGTGGGGGTACTAATTCTCTTCCAACAAAGTGCATTTTCTGTTTTTTTTCATTCTTCCCCCACAAAAAGTTAGTCATTAATCTATTAATCTCCTTTTTGGAAGAAGCAGGAAGCCACAATAGCTACAATAGTTGGGAATGGTGTTTAAAGTAGACTTGAGAAGAGTAAGTCTACCGGCCCTAGAAAGACAAGCAGCTTTCCAACCCAGCTTCTGTTTAACCTTATCAACAATGAACAGCACTGTCTTTAGATTTGGTAGGTCTACCATCAAGGCATCAAGTAATGGAAATCCAAGATAAGGGCTTAATTTTCCAGATTCTTTAATATTCAAAGACTCCACTCTCTCTCCTCTTACAGAAGGAGTGTATGCAAACATAAACTACAGCTTTGTTGCAAATTAAGTGTAACGCAAAAATAACTATCAAAATTTTTTGAGCCCAACGCGCCCAATGCAAAAATGTAAAACATTATAATGTTCCTGCTTATATTATAGGTAATACTAATACTTTTGATACGCCGCTTACATTTGTTAACAACAATCTTCATGCTAAATTATTGCAAATGACAAACATATTTAGCTCGAAATTTTTAATTAAAGACAGCTTCATCCATACATTAGATAGTCCAACACTGTTCTACTTTCAATCAAAGAAAATTTAGAACTAATATTAATCAAAGAATAAAACCAGTGAGAAGCACATAAATAATTGTGCATTAAACTATAGCTAGACCTGCACTTGCTAACTATCCATCCTCTTATCATCAACTATCAATTCAAATAACCTTGGGACTTGGGAGTACAAGAATTACTCACCACTCGTGGCAGCATCCTGCTCCTTTTACTTCCCTCCTGCGAGAGACAGAGAAGAAAAAGAAAGGTGAGAGAGGCAAAATAGGCTTTTGCTGATATTGACTATAATTTAAAAACTCACTGAAAGAAGGAACCGTGGATAAACCCCTCAAATCGTCATCGTTTATGCCCCTAACACGAGGTAAAAAGTACAAATTAAAATACGGGTGATCAATAACAAACTCCAATGGACAGGACTTGTGGAAAAAAAGAGTACATTATAAAAAAATATACAAATCTTAAACCAAAATGCAGAAAAAAAGACTGACAAACTACAAGGATTTTAAGCTTCTAGATGCATAGAAACTTACCCATGAAATTGTGTGACTGTGACAAAAAAATGTTCCAAATGATATGGGAGAAAAGAAATATCACTTTGGCTGGGATTTGGGAACAGAAAGTTTGATGACACTCCGCATTAAATCTACCAACTGTATTAAGGCCCTGTCCTTTTGAACATATTTTCAGTTCAGTTAATTTAATTTCAGTTCATTTCAGTTAATTTCAGTTCAGTTAATTTAATTTCAGTTCATTTAATTTAATTTCAGTTAATTTAATTTAATTTCGATTCGATTAATTTAATTTCGAGTTCGGTTAATTTAATTTCAGTTTAGTTCAGTTAATTTCAGTTTAGTTCAATCTTATCTAATATTTTAATTATTATTTTTTATTTATTATGTTTATTATTATTATTATTATTATTATACTTTATGATAATAATTATTATTTATTTAATATTTAATATGATTATTATTATTATTATTATTATTATTATTATTATTATTATTATTATTATTATTATTATTATTTATTATGATTACTTTTATTATTATTATTTATTATTTATTATTTATTATTTATTATTTATTATTAATTATTTATTATTTATTATTTTATTAATTATTTATTATTATTATTATTTATTATTATTATTTATTTATTTATTTATTATTATTATTATTATGATTATTATTACATATTATTATTATCATTATATTTACTATTATTGTAATTATTATTATATTAATTATGATTATTATTATTTATTATTTTAATTTATTTATTATTTATTTATTTATTATTATTATTATCTATTATTCATTATTTATTTTTATTATTATTTATTATTATTATTATTATTATTATTATTATTATTAATTATCATTATTATTTATTATTATTTATTACGTATTATTATTATTTATTATTATTATTATTATTGTTATATTATGTATTATTATTATTTATTATTATTTATTATGTATTATTATTATTATTTATTATTATTATTATTATTATTATTTATTAGTATTATTATTATTTATTTAGTATTATTTTAATTATTATTATATTTACTATTATTATTGTCATTATTTATTCATTATTTGTTATTTGTTATTTATTATTATTATTATTATTATTATTATTATTATTATTATTATTATTATTATTTATTATTATTATTATTTATTATTTATTATTCATTATTTATTATTTATTTTTTATTATTTATTTTTTATTATTTATTTTTTATTATTTATTAATTATTAATTATTTATTATTTATTATTTATTATTATTTATTATTTATTATTTATTATTTATTATTTATTATTTATTATTTATTATTTATTATTAATTATTTTTTAATTATTATTTTTATTTTTATTTTTTATTATTTTTAATTTATTATTATCATTATTATTATTATTATTATTTTAGTTAACTGAACTTAAATTAAATAATAAATAATAACAATAATAATAAAAATAATAAAAATAATGATGATAATAAAAATAAATAATAATAATAATAATCATAATAATAATAATAATAATATTTGATAATATTATGTTAATACTTATTGATTATTATCGATAATTATTATTTTAGAAAATAAATGTACAATTCAGTTCAGTTTCTCTCATTTCAGTTAATTTCAGTTAATTTAATTTAATTTCAGTTCAGTTAATTTAATTTCAGTTTAGTTCAGTTAATTTAATTTCAGTTCAGTTAATTTAATTTCAGTTCAGTTAATTTAGTTTCAGTTCAATTCAGTTAATTTCAGTTAATTTAATTTAATTTAATTTAATTTCAGTCAAAATAAGTTCAAAAGAACGGGGCCTAAGTCCTCTTTTTGTTTCCCTGCTACCATAGATGGCAGAATTCTGCCTTCTCCTTCAGAATTGACAAAAGAATTGAAAACTAAATTCCCGCAGGATTTGTCTTTGCCGAACAAATACATCAGCCCCCGAATCACGCCTCTAGTTTTTAATAAACAAAAGAAAATAAGTTAACCTGTAAAACACCCATAACAAACGAGTCCGTCGATGGTGCGCACGAGCGTAGGAATAGGATGGTGCGCACCATCCAAAACGCACCAAAAAACAAACAAAACGCGGAAAACTGGAAACAAAAAATAACCCAATGAACATCTTCAATATTCCCATTGAGCAGGTTAAAAATTACCACATGGGAACCTTTTTGAATCAACAATATGTTAATGCAGTGAACATCTGTTCATCTCCAATGAACATATAAGTAATGACAACATAAATATTTATCACAATGAACATATAAGTAATTTGAAAGAACATTTTGAAGACTTGGATGAACAAACTAACATTTGAATCAACAATATGTTAATGAAGTGAGAAATGAACAATAGTAAATCCCACAAATGTTTATTCCAAAATTGCAAATGTCCATTGAAAATTAGCGTGTGTTCATTAGACTACAATGTCCATTGGAATAATCTTGATGTTCATTGGTTTACATGAACAATAGTAAATCCCACAAATATTTATTCCAAAATTGCAAATGTCCATTGAAAATTAGCGTGTGTTCATTAGACTACAATGTCCATTGGAATAATCTTGATGTTTATTGGTTTACAACGCACATGGGGTGAAAATTTTGAGGAAAGAGAAATTGAGGTGGGTTCCACAAATGTTCATTGGAAAACTGCAGATGTTCATTGCAGACCGTTTAAACGCTGCGTTTTGAAGCGTGCGCACATGAAGCACCATACTTCCGTGCGTACCTTCGAATTTTCGATAACAAACAGAATATTCCAAAAAACAATTTAACACAATATTACTTAATACCTCAATACTTTCCAAAATAAATCTTTACAGCATGCCACCAAGCTTCACTTTGGTCTTCTTTCCTCGACCAAAGATATGCTTCCCCTTCCATCCCCCTCATCTTTTATCTCCACAACTTTCTTGAACCCTTCCGCAATTTGTTTTCCCTCACTCTTTTCTCGATTCTTCTCCCTTTTTCTCGCCTCCGCCACGATCCAGACCTCTTCTTTATCCAAGAGTTCTCTTTCTTTTTTTTTACGATCACAAAACAAACAAGATTAGTATTCTTGAAAATTTTAGATATTGTTCATTTAAAATGTCTAAAATACAATTGTTATTTAAGAAAAAAAACTTGTAAAACCTCTTTAGAAAAGGGATTCACGTTCAACCAACATTCACAACTTCATACAACACATATGAAATAAAAAATAGTACTTCACATGGGCCAAAAGAAATAGCAAGAAATATTCCGATCAAATTATATGAAAAAGTAGCTCCATTTCATAGCAGTTAAGTGAATTCACATAACTATTTTAGCCCATCTACATGAATTGACACAACATGATTTAACTCCAACTACGAACACAAAGAAATCTGCAATGCCAAGATTTGAATCCCCTGAATTTGAATCATTGATTCCTGAATCCGAACAAGGTTATCCAATTCAATTACCATAATAAAAGGTAGCAGTATTTCACAAATTCAAAAACTTCAATGGGCAAGATTCAACGCAAATTAGGATCCCCAACTCACCCTTTTCTGATTAAAACAAGTGAAAATTGATAATAAGGGAATAAGATTGATTGTTGAATTATGAGAATTGACGTTTAAATTTGATGAAAGCTAACCCCAAAGAGAAGGGTTTGGGGGAGGAATAGAGAGAAAAAGTCTAACAAAATCCTTATTGCAGGGGTAATTGAAATATTGGATTACATTTAAAGTAAAGTAAGATTACGTTTAGCGACCGTGAAGAAATTAGAAAGCAACTAGTACTATTAATCATAGAAGTTGAAGCAAAAACAAGGAGCGACATCTTTAAACATACAACTTCCAAATTCAAGACACGAGCATCAGAAATTCGATGGCTTATGTTGGTCGAGACTTTCTACCACATGTGGTAAATGCACGATTGCTGATTTGGAAGTTTGCCACCCAACTTTATTCACGGTTTCACCCAAATTGGGGATTTTTAATTGAGGTTTCAATGCAATTAAGTTGGGGGTTCTGTATGAAATAAATATGTAAAGCCACAATAGAAATCTTGATAATTTTTCACTTTATCGCTCAAATCTAGCAACATTCACAAAAAGTTCATATGTTTTTACAGTTTCAGTCAAATCAAGAAATTTTGAATGAGATAAAACTGACAGCTCTATTGTTGTTTATTTTCATAGATTGAGATACATATTACCATGTTTTTTTGCTTCCTGTCTTTTTGCTTCCTCGACAGCTTGCTGCAATTTAAGTGCTTCTTCTTGCGACGTAACAGTTGCAATCTGTACAGGTTTAGCTTCCTTTGGTGCAGGCTGTGTTTCACCCTTCTTCTTTTTTTCTGCCTCAGATAGCTGTTGTTCCAATTTTTCTAACAAAGATTGTTGTTCATGACTTTTAGCCATAGAAATCCCTTTGCTAAAAAAGTCAATAGACTTCTCCAGATATCCTTCATCTTCTAAATTCATAAAGCTAGTCCTAAAGAAATAAAAAAAAAAAAATAAAACAGAAAACACAATATAGGAGCTGAATAGTGAGGAGAAGGACAAGTTTGGGAATAAACAAGAGTAAATTAAGGAACGAGAAATCATCTGGAATATTATTGAGAGTTTTGTTGGAGTGATCAAGCCACTAAAAAGCTTGAATTAGGAGGGCCTCCACCTCACAAAAGTGGAATCATCATTCATATTAGTGTAATTTTCCATTTTAAAACAAAGATCATAAACTTTTTTTTCTTAATTTCTTTCATTGATGTCGTGAATGCATATGCTGATTAAAGGTTTCAAGAAAGCTTAATTCAAGAAACAAAAAACAAAGTCCTTGACCCCATGAAGAATATCGTAGAGGGAGGGGGAAATCTTACCCCAAAATACAAGTAGTTTCTACATATGCATACATGTTGTGGACTTCTCAAGCCCGAAAAATCTTCCAAAACTCTATAAAATAAAATAAAAAACAAATCAAAAAATTAATAATAATTTAGAAAAATAATAACAACAACAAAAATTAGTAATAGTAATTACCCTCCATATTTTGTTCATGGAAAAATATTCTCAGCTTGAGCTCCAATACAGGAACAGTTAACGCAGATGGATACGCTGCACTAGTGAGCTTTAGGGCATCTGCTACCATGCCATTTGAAAGCAGGTTGTTGACCAAACACTCTAGTCTATTTAACGGATTTGAGGGTAGGTTCAACTTTGGAAAATCAGAGGCAACGGTATTCAGAAAATCAACAAGACTTGTTCCCTTAGTCGCCTCACCATTCTCTTCCATGCATCGAACGATGTGGTTTACGACTAACTGTAGTGCACCATTAAAATTATCTCTCTGTAAGAAGGCTTTAAAAGCCCTTTTGAAACGACGAAGAGTGTCTGAAGAATCCATATTGACCAGAATTGTAAAAATTAAGTAAATAAGTTGTAACCCATGGATAACTCATAATTTAATACAATGGATTTCACATTGAAAAGAATGAGTCACATCATTGGTTTTATCAGTTAGTGTAAAAATTTACAATTGAAACAAACGCAAATTATGAGCAACACTAAACTGCCATAAGCCAAAGCTTGTCATGAATACATGAATGACACTACTAACATAATGTGTTTGTGTTGACTAAGTGCATCCTGGATAATATTCCTCGCATATAGCTAGGTTGCAGGCACGCAATCCGATATCAAACATATAGTTGATTAAATAAACCAGGCACATATAAGCATAGCACATGTCACTACAAGTTTTCATAGAGAGAGAGAGTTGTGTACTGATACACATACTATACATCTTAGAGAGTTTGCTAAGTGAAGTAAACGGAAGGAAGAAACAAGGGAAATAGCATATAGGAGAACTGGAGAAGATATATAGTAGGCAGTCCCGTTTCTGAGATTTTGGAGGCTCAAGGGCGAACCTACATATTAGGGCCCTAATTAGTTCTAAAAAAATTTAATGTTTGATTTTTCGGTCCAGCCCGAAAAAATAAACAGTTGTTTGGTCCGAATTTTTTGAAGTTTTGATTTTCGATTCGGACCGAAAATAATTTTCTTTGTTGCCTTTTACATAACTTCAATAGAAAATTTAATTTAACAATATTTTTATGTACTTTTTATGGATATTACATCAAAAAATTATTATTATATAATAATTCTTGGTCGAAAAATGAAATAAAATTCATAATTTGCAAAACCTTAAAAAATCGAATAAAGAACAAAAATTGCAGAGAAAAGAGAGAAATTACCCAAAAATTTTGAGTGTTTGGCATTGAATTGGAAAACAAGTGGGAGAATTGAATAAGAAACTGAATTTGATTGAAGGAGTTATAGGTTGAAGAGTAAGCGTAATTCTCGGCCGCATTTGCAGTATGGCAGTGATCTTTTCTTTTCTTTTTTACTTTTCCTTTTATTCTCTTTTGTCTTTACTTATTTGGGCGATGTGTTTTGGGGCCCTAGGCACCTGCCCCTCTCTGCTAGGCCCAAATACGGCCCTGATAGTAGGCAGATGATAGTAATAATAATCAATGACAAAAATACAATAAGATTAAACAAAACAATGCCCACAAAGTGTTCGATGAAATGCCTGAAAGAAAACTATCACCCCAGAAAAACCAACAAAACCACCCACATCATACAAAAATCAAACCAACACAAGAACTGAATCATGAATTGAACAAAACACTAACACAAGAGCCTAGCCCTAAAATTCCATCAAATTGAGGAATTCAACTGCCAAAAACCGATAAATTAAATATAAAAAAAACCTTAGTGAGTGGGCTGGCTGTGGGCGGGCGAGACGGATCCGCCGAGGGGCTGCCAGAGTGCGTCGACCGTCAGTGGAGTAGCGAAGAGAAGGGAGAGTTAGAAAGGAAGTTTAGTTAGGATTTGGGTTTGATTGGAAAACTAATTGAGAGGTTTAAAAAAAAATGATCTTTTGTTTAAACACAAAATACTACTTCCTCAATAGATTTTTGGTGTTTTAATAGGGGTAAAATTGTACATTCGCATGTTATTACTAGAGTAAAGTTGTACATTTGCCTGATAATATTTCATACTCCCTCCGTCACTCAATACTTGCAACACTCATACTAGGGAGTATTCCTAGGCATTTTTTGCTAATCACCATATTAACTTAATTAACCAACCCTCTTTACCCTTAAACAAGCATAAACACCACCCCCTTCAATCTATCATTGCAACCAGCACCAACCGCCACCGCCACCAACAACGACTCAACCACTCCCACCAGAACCCACCAGCACCGACTCCACAACTCCACCCCCACCGACCCAAAAGAACCCCAAATACGACGCCCTAGCAACCCAAATCGGCCCTCCTTCATCCTCCTCAACCAAGAAACGCAGCAATTAACAACCCACCTTCCTCAATTTGATTCGGCGATTTGGTTCGAGTGTCTGCGATTTGGTCGCGCTTGATGGCTCGATTTGAGGGAGTTGATGGTTCGATTTAGTTGTGCTTTAGTTGTATGTTGTGATTTGGTTTGATGGCGATTTGTTGGTTGTTGTGGTGGGGATTGTGGGGGCGAGTTTGGTTGTGTTGGATGTTGGGTGGGTTCGATGGGTCGTAATGGTGGGGATTGTGGTGGCGAGTTTGATTGTGGTGGTGCTGGGTTCGAAGGGTTGGTTGTGGTGGGTTAGTTTGGGTTCGAAGGGGTGGTTGTGGTAGGTTGTTTGGGTTCAAAAGGGTGGTTGCGGTGGGTTCGTTGGGTTCGAAGGGGTGGTTGCGGTGGGTTATTTGGGTTCGAAGGGGTGGTTGTGGTGGGTTAGTCGGGTTCGAAGGGGTGCTTGTGGTGGTTGTGGTGGGTTCGAAGGGTTCGAAGGGGTGGTTGTGGTGGTTGTGGTGGGTTCGAAGGGTTCGAAGGGGTGGTTGTGGTGGGTTCGCTGGGTTTGGTTGTGGTCGTGGTGGGTTCTCCTTTTTTTCTGCCTCAGATAGCTGTTGTTCCAATTTTTCTAACAAAGATTGTTGTTCATGACTTTTAGCCATAGAAATCCCTTTGCTAAAAAAGTCAATAGACTTCTCCAGATATCCTTCATCTTCTAAATTCATAAAGCTAGTCCTAAAGAAATAAAAAAATAAATAAATAAAACAGAAAACACAATATAGGAGCTGAATAGTGAGGAGAAGGACAAGTTTGGGAATAAACAAGAGTAAATTAAGGAACGAGAAATCATCTGGAATATTATTGAGAGTTTTGTTGGAGTGATCAAGCCACTAAAAAGCTTGAATTAGGAGGGCATCCACCTCACAAAAGTGGAATCATCATTCATATTAGTGTAATTTTCCATTTTAAAACAAAGATCATAAACTTTTTTTTCTTAATTTCTTTCATTGATGTCGTGAATGCATATGCTGATTAAAGGTTTCAAGAAAGCTTAATTCAAGAAACAAAAAACAAAGTCCTTGACCCCATGAAGAATATCGTAGAGGGAGGGGGAAATCTTACCCCAAAATACAAGTAGTTTCTACATATGCATACATGTTGTGGACTTCTCAAGCCCGAAAAATCTTCCAAAACTCTATAAAATAAAATAAAAAACAAATCAAAAAATTAATAATAATTTAGAAAAATAATAACAACAACAAAAATTAGTAATAGTAATTACCCTCCATATTTTGTTCATGGAAAAATATTCTCAGCTTGAGCTCCAATACAGGAACAGTTAACGCAGATGGATACGCTGCACTAGTGAGCTTTAGGGCATCTCGCTACCATGCCATTTGAAAGCGGAGTTGTTGACCAAACACTCTAGTCTATTTAACTGGATTTGAGGGTAGGTTCAACTTTGGAAAATCGAGAGGCAACGGTATTCGGAAAATCAACAAGACTTGTTCCCTTAGTCGCCTCACCATTCTCTTCCATGCATCGAACGATGTGGTTTACGACTAACTGTAGTGCACCATTAAAATTATCTCTCTCGTAAGAAGGCTTTAAAAGCCCTTTTGAAACGACGAAGAGTGTCGAAGAATCCATATTGACCAGAATTGTAAAAATTAAGTAAATAAGTTGTAACCCATGGATAACTCATAATTTAATACAATGGATTTCACATTGAAAAGAATGAGTCACATCATTGGTTTTATCAGTTAGTGTAAAAATTTACAATTGAAACAAACGCAAATTATGAGCAACACTAAACTGCCATAAGCCAAAGCTTGTCATGAATACATGAATGACACTACTAACATAATGTGTTTGTGTTGACTAAGTGCATCCTGGATAATATTCCTCGCATATAGCTAGGTTGCAGGCACGCAATCCGATATCAAACATATAGTTGATTAAATAAACCAGGCACATATAAGCATAGCACATGTCACTACAAGTTTTCATAGAGAGAGAGAGTTGTGTACTGATACACATACTATACATCTTAGAGAGTTTGCTAAGTGAAGTAAACGGAAGGAAGAAACAAGGGAAATAGCATATAGGAGAACTGGAGAAGATATATAGTAGGCAGTCCCGTTTCTGAGATTTTGGAGGCTCAAGGGCGAACCTACATATTAGGGCCCTAATTAGTTCTAAAAAATTTAATGTTTGATTTTTTCGGTCCGGCCAAAAAAAATAAACGATTGTTTGGTCCGAATTTTTTGAAGTTTTGATTTTCGATTCGGACCGAAAATAATTTTCTTTGTTGCCTTTTACATAACTTCAATAGAAAATTTAATTTAACAATATTTTTATGTACTTTTTATGGATATTACATCAAAAAATTATTATTATATAATAATTCTTGGTCGAAAAATGAAATAAAATTCATAATTTGCAAAACCTTAAAAAATCGAATAAAGAACAAAAATTGCAGAGAAAAGAGAGAAATTACCCAAAAATTTTGAGTGTTTGGCATTGAATTGGAAAACAAGTGGGAGAATTGAATAAGAAACTGAATTTGATTGAAGGAGTTATAGGTTGAAGAGTAAGCGTAATTCTCGGCCGCATTTGCAGTATGGCAGTGATCTTTTCTTTTCTTTTTTACTTTTCCTTTTATTCTCTTTTGTCTTTACTTATTTGGGCGATGTGTTTTGGGGCCCTAGGCACCCTGCCCCTCTGCTAGGCCCAAATACGGCCACGATAGTAGGCGGATGATAGTAATAATAATCAATGACAAAAATACAATAAGATTAAACAAAACAATGCCCACAAAGTGTTCGATGAAATGCCTGAAAGAAAACTATCACCCCAGAAAAACCAACAAAACCACCCACATCATACAAAAATCAAACCAACACAAGAACTGAATCATGAATTGAACAAAACACTAACACAAGAGCCTAGCCCTAAAATTCCATCAAATTGAGGAATTCAACTGCCAAAAACCGATAAATTAAATATAAAAAAAACCTTAGTGAGTGGGGCGTGGTGTGGGCGGGCGAGACGGATCCGCTAGAGGGGCGCCAGTGCGTCGGCCCGTCGGTGGAGTAGCGAAGAGAAGGGAGAGTTAGAAAGGAAGTTTAGTTAGGATTTGGGTTTGATTGGAAAACTAATTGAGAGGTTTAAAAAAAAATGATCTTTTGTTTAAACACAAAATACTACTTCCTCAATAGATTTTTGGTGTTTTAATAGGGGTAAAATTGTACATTCGCATGTTATTACTAGAGTAAAGTTGTACATTTGCCTGATAATATTTCATACTCCCTCCGTCACTCAATACTTGCAACACTCATACTAGGGAGTATTCCTAGGCATTTTTTGCTAATCACCATATTAACTTAATTAACCAACCCTCTTTACCCTTAAACAAGCATAAACACCACCCCCTTCAATCTATCATTGCAACCAGCACCAACCGCCACCGCCACCAACAACGACTCAACCACTCCCACCAGAACCCACCAGCACCGACTCCACAACTCCACCCCCACCGACCCAAAAGAACCCCAAATACGACGCCCTAGCAACCCAAATCGGCCCTCCTTCATCCTCCTCAACCAAGAAACGCAGCAATTAACAACCCACCTTCCTCAATTTGATTCGGCGATTTGGTTCGAGTGCTGCGATTTGGCTGCGCTTTGATGGCTCGATTTGAGGGAGTTGATGGTTCGATTTAGTTGTGCTTTAGTTGTATGTTGTGATTTGGTTTGATGGCGATTTGTTGGTTGTTGTGGTGGGGATTGTGGGGGCGAGTTTGGTTGTGTTGGATGTTGGGTGGGTTCGATGGGTCGTAATGGTGGGGATTGTGGTGGCGAGTTTGATTGTGGTGGTGCTGGGTTCGAAGGGTTGGTTGTGGTGGGTTAGCTGGGTTCGAAGGGGTGGTTGTGGTAGGTTCGCTGGGTTCAAAAGGGTGGTTGCGGTGGGTTATTTGGGTTCGAAGGGGTGGTTGCGGTGGGTTCGTCGGGTTCGAAGGGTGGTTGTGGTGGGTTATTTGGGTTCGAAGGGGTGCTTGTGGTGGTTGTGGTGGGTTCGAAGGGTTCGAAGGGGTGGTTGTGGTGGTTGTGGTGGGTTCGAAGGGTTCGAAGGGGTGGTTGTGGTGGGTTATTTGGGTTTGGTTGTGGTCGTGGTGGGTTCTCCTTTTTTTCGCCTCGGATAATTTGTTGTTCCAATTTTTCTAACAAAGATTGTTGTTCATGACTTTTAGCCATAGAAATCCCTTTGCTAAAAAAGTCAATAGACTTCTCCAGATATCCTTCATCTTCTAAATTCATAAAGCTAGTCCTAAAGAAATAAAAAAATAAATAAATAAAACAGAAAACACAATATAGGAGCTGAATAGTGAGGAGAAGGACAAGTTTGGGAATAAACAAGAGTAAATTAAGGAACGAGAAATCATCTGGAATATTATTGAGAGTTTTGTTGGAGTGATCAAGCCACTAAAAAGCTTGAATTAGGAGGGCATCCACCTCACAAAAGTGGAATCATCATTCATATTAGTGTAATTTTCCATTTTAAAACAAAGATCATAAACTTTTTTTTCTTAATTTCTTTCATTGATGTCGTGAATGCATATGCTGATTAAAGGTTTCAAGAAAGCTTAATTCAAGAAACAAAAAACAAAGTCCTTGACCCCATGAAGAATATCGTAGAGGGAGGGGGAAATCTTACCCCAAAATACAAGTAGTTTCTACATATGCATACATGTTGTGGACTTCTCAAGCCCGAAAAATCTTCCAAAACTCTATAAAATAAAATAAAAAACAAATCAAAAAATTAATAATAATTTAGAAAAATAATAACAACAACAAAAATTAGTAATAGTAATTACCCTCCATATTTTGTTCATGGAAAAATATTCTCGACTTGAGCTCCAATACGAGAGCAGGTTAACGCGAGATGGATACGCTGCACTAGTGAGCTTTAGGGCATCTGCTACCATGCCATTTGAAAGCAGGTTGTTGACCAAACACTCTAGTCTATTTAACGGATTTGAGGGTAGGTTCAACTTTGGAAAATCAGAGGCAACGGTATTCAGAAAATCAACAAGACTTGTTCCCTTAGTCGCCTCACCATTCTCTTCCATGCATCGAACGATGTGGTTTACGACTAACTGTAGTGCACCATTAAAATTATCTCTCTGTAAGAAGGCTTTAAAAGCCCTTTTGAAACGACGAAGAGTGTCTGAAGAATCCATATTGACCAGAATTGTAAAAATTAAGTAAATAAGTTGTAACCCATGGATAACTCATAATTTAATACAATGGATTTCACATTGAAAAGAATGAGTCACATCATTGGTTTTATCAGTTAGTGTAAAAATTTACAATTGAAACAAACGCAAATTATGAGCAACACTAAACTGCCATAAGCCAAAGCTTGTCATGAATACATGAATGACACTACTAACATAATGTGTTTGTGTTGACTAAGTGCATCCTGGATAATATTCCTCGCATATAGCTAGGTTGCAGGCACGCAATCCGATATCAAACATATAGTTGATTAAATAAACCAGGCACATATAAGCATAGCACATGTCACTACAAGTTTTCATAGAGAGAGAGAGTTGTGTACTGATACACATACTATACATCTTAGAGAGTTTGCTAAGTGAAGTAAACGGAAGGAAGAAACAAGGGAAATAGCATATAGGAGAACTGGAGAAGATATATAGTAGGCAGTCCCGTTTCTGAGATTTTGGAGGCTCAAGGGCGAACCTACATATTAGGGCCCTAATTAGTTCTAAAAAAATTTAATGTTTGATTTTTCGGTCCAGCCCGAAAAAATAAACAGTTGTTTGGTCCGAATTTTTTGAAGTTTTGATTTTCGATTCGGACCGAAAATAATTTTCTTTGTTGCCTTTTACATAACTTCAATAGAAAATTTAATTTAACAATATTTTTATGTACTTTTTATGGATATTACATCAAAAAATTATTATTATATAATAATTCTTGGTCGAAAAATGAAATAAAATTCATAATTTGCAAAACCTTAAAAAATCGAATAAAGAACAAAAATTGCAGAGAAAAGAGAGAAATTACCCAAAAATTTTGAGTGTTTGGCATTGAATTGGAAAACAAGTGGGAGAATTGAATAAGAAACTGAATTTGATTGAAGGAGTTATAGGTTGAAGAGTAAGCGTAATTCTCGGCCGCATTTGCAGTATGGCAGTGATCTTTTCTTTTCTTTTTTACTTTTCCTTTTATTCTCTTTTGTCTTTACTTATTTGGGCGATGTGTTTTGGGGCCCTAGGCACCTGGCCCTCTCTGCTAGGCCCAAATACGGCCCTGATAGTAGGCAGATGATAGTAATAATAATCAATGACAAAAATACAATAAGATTAAACAAAACAATGCCCACAAAGTGTTCGATGAAATGCCTGAAAGAAAACTATCACCCCAGAAAAACCAACAAAACCACCCACATCATACAAAAATCAAACCAACACAAGAACTGAATCATGAATTGAACAAAACACTAACACAAGAGCCTAGCCCTAAAATTCCATCAAATTGAGGGAATTCAACCGCCAAAACCGATAAATTAAATATAAAAAAAACCTTAGTGAGTGGTGGTGTGGGCGGGCGAGACGGATCCCGAGGGGGGCTGCGAGTGCGTCGACCGTCGGTGGAGTAGCGAAGAGAAGGGAGAGTTAGAAAGGAAGTTTAGTTAGGATTTGGGTTTGATTGGAAAACTAATTGAGAGGTTTAAAAAAAAATGATCTTTTGTTTAAACACAAAATACTACTTCCTCAATAGATTTTTGGTGTTTTAATAGGGGTAAAATTGTACATTCGCATGTTATTACTAGAGTAAAGTTGTACATTTGCCTGATAATATTTCATACTCCCTCCGTCACTCAATACTTGCAACACTCATACTAGGGGAGTATTCCTAGGCATTTTTGCTAATCACCATATTAACTTAATTAACCAACCCTCTTTACCCTTAAACAAGCATAAACACCACCCCCTTCAATCTATCATTGCAACCAAGACCAACCGCCACCGCCACCAACAACGACTCAACCACTCCCACCGGAACCCACCGCAGACAGACTCCACAACTCCACCCCCCACCGACCCAAAAGAACCCCAAATACGACGCCCTAGCAACCCAAATCGGCCCTCCTTCATCCTCCTCAACCAAGAAACGCAGCAATTAACAACCCACCTTCCTCAATTTGATTCGGCGATTTGGTTCGAGTGCTGCGATTTGGCTGCGCTTTGATGGCTCGATTTGAGGGAGTTGATGGTTCGATTTAGTTGTGCTTTAGTTGTATGTTGTGATTTGGTTTGATGGCGATTTGTTGGTTGTTGTGGTGGGGATTGTGGGGGGCGAGTTTGGTTGTGTTGGATGTTGGGTGGGTTCGATGGGTCGTAATGGTGGGGATTGTGGTGGCGAGTTTGATTGTGGTGGTCTTTGGGTTCGAAGGGTTGGTTGTGGTGGGTTAGGTTGGGTTCGAAGGGGTGGTTGTGGTAGGTTCGTTGGGTTCAAAAGGGTGGTTGCGGTGGGTTCGCTGGGTTCGAAGGGGTGGTTGCGGTGGGTTCGCTGGGTTCGAAGGGGTGGTTGTGGTGGGTTAGCTGGGTTCGAAGGGGTGCTTGTGGTGGTTGTGGTGGGTTCGAAGGGTTCGAAGGGGTGGTTGTGGTGGTTGTGGTGGGTTCGAAGGGTTCGAAGGGGTGGTTGTGGTGGGTTAGTTGGGTTTGGTTGTGGTCGTGGTGGGTTCTCCTTTTTTTCCGCCTCGGATAGTGTTGTTCCAATTTTTCTAACAAAGATTGTTGTTCATGACTTTTAGCCATAGAAATCCCTTTGCTAAAAAGTCAATAGACTTCTCCGAGATATCCTTCATCTTCTAAATTCATAAAGCTAGTCCTAAAGAAATAAAAAAATAAATAAATAAAACGAGAAAACACAATATAGGAGGTGAATAGTGAGGAGAAGGACAAGTTTGGGAATAAACAAGAGTAAATTAAGGAACGAGAAATCATCTGGAATATTATTGAGAGTTTTGTTGGAGTGATCAAGCCACTAAAAAGCTTGAATTAGGAGGGCATCCACCTCACAAAAGTGGAATCATCATTCATATTAGTGTAATTTTCCATTTTAAAACAAAGATCATAAACTTTTTTTTCTTAATTTCTTTCATTGATGTCGTGAATGCATATGCTGATTAAAGGTTTCAAGAAAGCTTAATTCAAGAAACAAAAAACAAAGTCCTTGACCCCATGAAGAATATCGTAGAGGGGGGGGAAATCTTACCCCAAAATACAAGTAGTTTCTACATATGCATACATGTTGTGGACTTCTCAAGCCCGAAAAATCTTCCAAAACTCTATAAAATAAAATAAAAAACAAATCAAAAAATTAATAATAATTTAGAAAAATAATAACAACAACAAAAATTAGTAATAGTAATTACCCTCCATATTTTGTTCATGGAAAAATATTCTCAGCTTGAGCTCCAATACAGGAACAGTTAACGCAGATGGATACGCTGCACTAGTGAGCTTTAGGGCATCTGCTACCATGCCATTTGAAAGCAGGTTGTTGACCAAACACTCTAGTCTATTTAACGGATTTGAGGGTAGGTTCAACTTTGGAAAATCAGAGGCAACGGTATTCGGAAAATCAACAAGACTTGTTCCCTTAGTCGCCTCACCATTCTCTTCCATGCATCGAACGATGTGGTTTACGACTAAACGTAGTGCACCATTAAAATTATCTCTCTCGTAAGAAGGCTTTAAAAGCCCTTTTGAAACGACGAAGAGTGTCTGAAGAATCCATATTGACCAGAATTGTAAAAATTAAGTAAATAAGTTGTAACCCATGGATAACTCATAATTTAATACAATGGATTTCACATTGAAAAGAATGAGTCACATCATTGGTTTTATCAGTTAGTGTAAAAATTTACAATTGAAACAAACGCAAATTATGAGCAACACTAAACTGCCATAAGCCAAAGCTTGTCATGAATACATGAATGACACTACTAACATAATGTGTTTGTGTTGACTAAGTGCATCCTGGATAATATTCCTCGCATATAGCTAGGTTGCAGGCACGCAATCCGATATCAAACATATAGTTGATTAAATAAACCAGGGCACATATAAGCATAGCACATGTCACTACAAGTTTTCATAGAGAGAGAGAGTTGTGTCTCGATACACATACTATACATCTTAGAGAGTTTGCTAAGTGAAGTAAACGGAAGGAAGAAACAAGGGAAATAGCATATAGGAGAACTGGAGAAGATATATAGTAGGCAGTCCCGTTTCTGAGATTTTGGAGGCTCAAGGGCGAACCTACATATTAGGGCCCTAATTAGTTCTAAAAAATTTAATGTTTGATTTTTCGGTCCGGCCGAAAAAATAAACGATTGTTTGGTCCGAATTTTTTGAAGTTTTGATTTTCGATTCGGACCGAAAATAATTTTCTTTGTTGCCTTTTACATAACTTCAATAGAAAATTTAATTTAACAATATTTTTATGTACTTTTTATGGATATTACATCAAAAAATTATTATTATATAATAATTCTTGGTCGAAAAATGAAATAAAATTCATAATTTGCAAAACCTTAAAAAATCGAATAAAGAACAAAAATTGCAGAGAAAAGAGAGAAATTACCCAAAAATTTTGAGTGTTTGGCATTGAATTGGAAAACAAGTGGGAGAATTGAATAAGAAAGCCGAATTTGATTGAAGGAGTTATAGGTTGAAGAGTAAGCGTAATTCTCGGCCGCATTTGCGGTATGGCGATGATCTTTTCTTTTCTTTTTACTTTTCCTTTTATTCTCTTTTGTCTTTACTTATTTGGGCGATGTGTTTTGGGGCCCTAGGCACCTGCCCTCTCTCGCTAGGCCCAAATACGGCCACGATAGTAGGCGAGATGATAGTAATAATAATCAATGACAAAAATACAATAAGATTAAACAAAACAATGCCCACAAAGTGTTCGATGAAATGCCTGAAAGAAAACTATCACCCCAGAAAAACCAACAAAACCACCCACATCATACAAAAATCAAGCCAACACAAGAACTGAATCATGAATTGAACAAAACACTAACACAAGAGCCTAGCCCTAAAATTCCATCAAATTGAGGAATTCAACTGCCAAAAACCGATAAATTAAATATAAAAAAAACCTTAGTGAGTGGGTTTGTTGTGGGCGGGCGAGACGGATCCGCCGAGGGGCCGCGGAGTGCGTCGACCGTCGGTGGAGTAGCGAAGAGAAGGGAGAGTTAGAAAGGAAGTTTAGTTAGGATTTGGGTTTGATTGGAAAACTAATTGAGAGGTTTAAAAAAAATGATCTTTTGTTTAAACACAAAATACTACTTCCTCAATAGATTTTTGGTGTTTTAATAGGGGTAAAATTGTACATTCGCATGTTATTACTAGAGTAAAGTTGTACATTTGCCTGATAATATTTCATACTCCCTCCGTCACTCAATACTTGCAACACTCATACTAGGGAGTATTCCTAGGCATTTTTTGCTAATCACCATATTAACTTAATTAACCAACCCTCTTTACCCTTAAACAAGCATAAACACCACCCCCTTCAATCTATCATTGCAACCAGCACCAACCGCCACCGCCACCAACAACGACTCAACCACTCCCACGGAACCCACCGGCCACCGGCTCCACAACTCCACCCCCACCGACCCAAAAAGAACCCCAAATACGACGCCCTAGCAACCCAAATCGGCCCTCCTTCATCCTCCTCAACCAAGAAACGCAGCAATTAACAACCCACCTTCCTCAATTTGATTCGGCGATTTGGTTCGAGTGCTGCGATTTGGCTGCGCTTTGATGGCTCGATTTGAGGGAGTTGATGGTTCGATTTAGTTGTGCTTTAGTTGTATGTTGTGATTTGGTTTGATGGCGATTTGTTGGTTGTTGTGGTGGGGATTGTGGGGGCGAGTTTGGTTGTGTTGGATGTTGGGTGGGTTCGATGGGTCGTAATGGTGGGGATTGTGGTGGCGAGTTTGATTGTGGTGGTGCTGGGTTCGAAGGGTTGGTTGTGGTGGGTTAGCTGGGTTCGAAGGGGTGGTTGTGGTAGGTTCGCTGGGTTCAAAAGGGTGGTTGCGGTGGGTTCGATGGGTTCGAAGGGGTGGTTGCGGTGGGTTCTCTGGGTTCGAAGGGGTGGTTGTGGTGGGTTAGTTGGGTTCGAAGGGGTGCTTGTGGTGGTTGTGGTGGGTTCGAAGGGTTCGAAGGGGTGGTTGTGGTGGTTGTGGTGGGTTCGAAGGGTTCGAAGGGGTGGTTGTGGTGGGTTCGCTGGGTTTGGTTGTGGTCGTGGTGGGTTCTCTGGGTCAAAACCGCAAAATCCCCTTTCAGGTGTTTAGTTTCCATCTAAAATGGAAACTAATCACCCCTATTTTAAAAGGTGTGATGTGACGGTGGTGTAGCAGTGGTGGTGGTTGAGCAAGGTGACAATTAGATAAAATAGGGGTGATTAGTTTCCATTTTAGTAAAGTATAAAGTTGTATAATCATGGTTAAATTTGATTAATAATGGCAATATTGTAATTTTTGTGACTTTTTTTTTACCAAAAATGGGAAGTATGGGAAGTGTTGCAAGTATTAGGTGACAACCCAAAATGGAAAGTGTTGCAAGTATTGAGTGACGGAGGGAGTACCATGTTGATACTATTTCATACCATGTGGATACCGTTTCATACCATGTGGATACTATTTCGTAGAAGAAAGTGTGATAACTTTGCTAAAATTATCAATGTGAGGAACTGATTACCCCTCCACTCTTTTTTTGAATTTTTTTTTTTGCGAAAACACACCTTTTAAAATTTTCTTGTAAAATCACACCTTAAGCAAAATCTTTTTTGCGAGAACACACCTTATGCCCGTTTTCAGGTGTTCACTAAAGAATTCTGTCGTTGACCAGCCGTTTTCACTAATAACAACGTCATTTCTGATCTTTGCACTCCTTTCTTCAATCTTAAATAAAAGATTAAGCCTTCTCCTTAAAAAAATTAAGCCTTCACTACCGCAAATTTCCCCTTTTCATCTTTAATTTCTTTGTTCATTAATGGCACATGCATCTAAAGGGAGGAGGAAGAGTATCGCAAAGCAGAAGAAGGTGAATTTCAAAGTTACAAATACTTATATATATATAAGACGATCTTATTTGGTAAGACCACTAAATAGTTAATTTTAATTAATTCAAAAAACACAATAGTTAAAGAATATCTACAAATAGTTGAAGGTCTTACCGTAAGACTGTCTTACAGGAGACTTGGTATTTCAAAGTTGTTCAAAAACCCAAGTATATCATCTTAAATCTGTTTATTTAGTAGTAATTTTGTTTGATTTTGTTTATTAAAAAAATGAATGGAGAGGATAACAATAATTACATCTAATTAACTCAATCATCTTTTAATAACAATTGTTTGGTTTGATTTGGGTGCTTTTAGTGATGAAAAAATATAGGTCAATGCCAGAAACCGGCAACAAGGTTCCTCCTAACAAAATTTTTTTGTTTAAAGTATAACTTCACAAGAAATTTTTTAAAAGGTGTGTTCGGACAAAAAATCGAAGAAAAAAACGTTGTACGGATTCTGAAAAGTTTCTAACTCTTGACCTCTAGAACCTTTGAGGCCTTGACCTTGAGTACCCTATTCTGTGTGTAAATGAGCTGATATGTGTGAACAACTCCGTGAATAACTCGCGAACAAGCTCAGTCAAAACTTGGATGTGTAAATCAATAAGTCTAAACAACACTTTGAAACTCGTTTAGTAAATAAATTAAGTTTGAACATCATTACGTTCGACTCTTATAGGCTCGCGAACATCTTGTTCATAACTCGGTTAAAGCTTGTTTATATGCTCATTTATGACCTGTTCAAAGCTTGTTTATTTTTAAATTTTAATAGTAGTATGAGAATCTAGGATAAAATTTAAAATCAAAAGCATATACTAATTAATACAGTTTGCC
This sequence comes from Beta corolliflora, assembly GCA_947648045.1. Taxonomy (NCBI): domain Eukaryota; kingdom Viridiplantae; phylum Streptophyta; class Magnoliopsida; order Caryophyllales; family Amaranthaceae; genus Beta; species Beta corolliflora. The sequence goes on from CANSZD010000594.1 coordinate 49,336, forward strand.
ATACTCAACTTTTGCTGACCTCGTACTTTGTGTTTGGTATTGATTATAAACCCTGTGATAACTCATCTTGTTGGTGAGCAGTTTGTTAGGGTCATTGGTAATACTTGCAGGTCGGTTCACAGGTTGTCAAGAGGTTTGAGTGATGAATGTAAGTTTAAAGAACTCTTAACTTGCAAACTGTTTTAGTTTATGGTTTTGAACACAGAGATTGTTTGGTTTGAATTTATTAGAAGTTTCATTAAAATCCTATGTGGCGATTTAACATTAAGTAGAGAAGAAAAAAAGGTCAAACGATTGCAATAAAATTGTTATGGTTGTAGTATTAATTAATTAAGGGAGAATTGTCAGATACCACTTTTTTAAAAACAGTGCTTTGCCTGTTACCACCTTTTATATTATTTTTTTTGCGAAAGACCGCCACTTACTATTTTCCGGCATTTGACTAACTATTTTCATCACCCCCTTTTCCCCCTCCATTTTCACCCATCTTCATCCCTTCTTTCACCTCCTCCTCACCATGAATGTGTCTCCTCTTCCTCCTCATCTCCCACCCATTCTTTCTCTTTCACCATCGCCAATAGTATTATCCTCCTCACCACCACTCCTCATCCACCAACTCTAACTCCAAGCCACCAACACAACCGACCACATCACAAAACCATTGCGTCCTAACCTACCTAACCACCACCCTCCGTCACACCCTCTCAAACTCCTCGACAGCAGTAAAATACATCATCCTCCTCACCGTGTGGCTCCTTTTCTCCCTCATCTCCCACCCATTTCCTTTTTCGCCCCTTCAACCACCCTCTCATCCTTCTCAATCGATGCCTCTCCTTTGCCTTACGGTGTTGATGGCTTGATGCTATTGATTTTTGCTCGGGATTATTTAATTATGGTGTTGATGCTCTTGATTTTCCTATGTTATGTTCTTCAAATTTGGGTAAAATGAATGGAGTGATTTTGATGATTGTTAAAAGCTTAGGGTAACATGGAAAAGATTGGAAGGCCATTGTAATAAGTTAAGAAGAATAAGGGTGTGTTTCTCTTCACGTGATTGGAATCCTGTTTAATTCCAATCCATTCTAATCCAATCCATCCATTCCAATCCAGGGTCATCCAATCCAATCCATTTTAATCCTTTCAATCCATTCTAATCCATTCCCATCCCCTCAATCCATTCTAATCATCTAATCCAATTTTCAATCTCTTCTTTTAAACTATTCTAATTTTATTATTTATTATCAAACCCTTAAAATTAAAAAAGTAAATTAACTATTTTTACTACATATATAATAATGTGTTATGCATAAGTTGTTTCTACATAATAATCTAGATACAATATCGTTACTTCATTAGGTTTTAAAATTTAATTTCTTCTAATTGTAGATGAATATACAAATAAAAGAAGTGCTTCAATATATGATAAATAATAATAATAATAATAATAATAATAATAATAAATAAAAATAAAAATTAAAATTATAATAATAATTATTATTATAATTAATAAATAATGATATTCATAGTAAATTATAATATCAAGTAATAATAATAATATTATTATAATAAAAATAACAACAACAACTAATAGTTAATATAAATAATCATAATTTATTATTATTATTATTATTATTATTATTATTATTATTATTATTATTATTATTATTATTATTATTATTATTATTATTATTATTATTATTATTATTACTGTTACCATTTCCATTACCATTATTATTATTATTATTACTATTATTATTATTATTATTATTATTATTACTGTTACCATTACCGTTACCATTATTATTATTATTATTATTATTATTATTATTATTATTATTATTATTATTATTATTATTATTATTATTATTATTATTATAATTGGATTGTTTTTATTGTTCAACTGATTGGGTATAAAATTTGTGGCTGCCTAACACAAAAAAAAACCTGTTTTTAATAACCCCGTGTACAAGATTATTATTTTAATTGATAAAGTTTTGCAATATTTTTTTTTGAGTAAATAATCCAATTCATTAATAAAAAGTCATACGACATCTACAAAAGACATCAAAAACAACAAATACAAAACAATCCAAATCAAAACAATATGCCAATTTTGCAAAACTACGATCATTATGGACGAAATCTGACATTAATGAATATCCTCTTTCACATGGATGTACTATGCAGCCTTCACCGAGGGGGTCAATCGATCTCTTGTAGTTTTGAAACTGGACAAAATTCAATCCGATTGATTGTAAACGCATAATTGACATCTCTCGCGATCCCGTACAATTCTTCATCAACAAATCGATTCTTCGAATGAAAAGGAAAAACATAGCCCCAAACTCTCACAAAGAGAGAAATATAACCCAATATACGGGTAAAGATAACCCAAAAGTTGGGTAAGAAAACTATCCCAAAGAGAGAGAATGGAGATTTATTGTAAACATAGGCTAAAAACTAATGAAAAAAAGAGGGGATTACCATCGGCCAAAAAAGCTGGTGGAAGCCCCTAGATCTGAACAAAGAAACTAGGATTTTAGAGGATGGATGAGAGAGAAGAGAGAAAGAGGAGGAGGAGCGACTTTTTTGTTTAGCAATTACACGCTCTAAAACTGCAATTTTGTTTTCCAATAAAGGTTAGTTAGTTCAAATAATTAGTTCTAATCCAACTCAATACATTTCAATCCATTCTAATCCATCCTAATCCCACCAATCCATTCTAATCCCACATATCCATTCTAATCCATTCAATCAAATTATCCATTCAATCAAACAATCCATTTTAATCCAATCCAATCCATTCCATTCCAACACCCTAATCCCGTGAAGAGAACACACCCTTAGAAGCAAAGTGAAAGAGGTAAAATGGGGTAGAGGGAATAGGGGTGCAAATATAACAAAATCTAGTAACAAAAGCTCAATTAGTCTTGGTCAATGCCAGAAAGCAAGTGGTCAACGTCGGGAAGTAGTCGGTGGTGGTCTTTCGCCAAAAAAAAACAATTAAAATTGGTTTAAAGGTAGTAATTTACAAAAAATAAAATGTGCTATCTGGCAAAATATTTTGTTTTTAAAAGGTTGTATCTGACAATTTTCCATTAATCCTCCTTAATTAACAACTACTAAAGCAACAACCACTATTCCATTTTTTTCCTCCTAAAATCCCTCCCACCTCCCCTTAATTAATAATTGCATAATATATATATATATATATATATATATATATATATATATATATATATATATATATATATATGAATGAAAAAACAATAAGTTAATAAATATGCTTTGAAAATACGGAGTATAAAACTTCCTTTTTTGGCAAATAAAGAAAATACGGAGTATAAAACTTTAAACATGCATTAATTGATACTCCCTTGTTCCTTTAAGTTTGATACACTTTGTTTTTTTACAATTTCCAATGCACATGTTATAACACCAATATATCTACCGTTATACATTATAAAAAATTATAAAATGTTGATGTAAAAAAAGTTTACGTCGAGACGATTCTAACAAGATCCCATATGACCATATTTTTTCATAAATATCATATAGATAATTAATGTTAAAGTTTCTCTCTCATTGTACCCCAGATTCCAAACGTATCAAACTTAAAGGAACGGAGGGATTATATAACTATAAAAAGTATTTTTTGATCACAAGTAAAATCTGATTTTTGAATATTGCATTTAAAACAAGATGAAGTGTCGATTTATATAAGGGTGATTCGTACAATTTTTTTTAAACCGCAACCTACAATACTCGACCAACCACGTTGAGTATATAACAAACCACGTTGAGTACTCGACCAACCTCCTCGCTCATTTTCTCTCTCTTTCCATCGTAGCCTACAATACCGGTTCCTGACCTACCGGCACACAACTCGCGTCGTTTGCTCGGCACTCACAGTAGGGTTTTTTTGTCCCTTCCATTGGTTCATAGCTTAACTACTTGATTGCAAAGTTGTTTGATTTTTTTTTGTGTGTGTGACGAGTAATTTAATATATTGTTAGATAGATCGATTGAGTGTTTTCTCTTTATGTAACCGATTTTTTAAAAACTGGTATATTGATTGATTGTTACTTGTTAGTGTTATTTTTTGGATTTAGAAATTTAGGGTTTAGTTTTAGCAATTCAGAAATTTTGGGAATTTATTCATTAGATAATTTATGCGGATATCAAGTGGCAAAGTGATGTTAAATTAAAAGCAGTTGGCAAAGTTTCAATATGAAGAATTTGATATGGGAAGTAAAAGCATGTAAACTTATTTTTGTCAATTTTTCTCTCTATAATCAGACCCGGGTGTATATCCCTTTTTGGCTAGATAAACAATAGTAGGTCATTTTATGGATTTCCTCTTGTTGTTTTATAAACTAGAGTTGAAACCCGTGCGATGCAAGTTGATTTTTAAATGTGTATATATATATTTTTAATTGTTAATATCTCGTTTTAATTGTCACATTAATTAATTTGTAGCTAGAAAAAAATAATTTGTAGCTAGCCAAAGATAAATACTTGTAATAATTATTGAATATATATATATATATATATATATATATATATATATATATATATATATATATATATATATATATATATATATATATATGTATATATATATATATATATATATATATATATGTATATATATATATATATATATATATATGTATATATATATATATATATATATATATATATATATATATATATATATGTATATATATATATATATATATATATATGTATATATATATATATGTATATATATATATGTATACATATGTATACATATATATATATATGTATATATATATATGTATATATATATATATATATGTATATATATATATATATATATATATATATATGTATATATATATATATATATGTATATATATATATATATGTATATATATATATATATATATATATATATATATATATATATATATATATATATATATATATATATATATATATATATATATATATATATGTATATATATATATGTATACATATGTATACTATATATATACATACATATGTATATATATATACATATGTATATATATATATATATACATATGTATGTATATATATGTATACATATGTATACATATGTATATATATATATATACATATATATACATATATACATATATATATATATATACATATATACATATACATATATACATATATATACATATATACATATATATACATATATACATACATATATACATATATACATACATATATACATATATATACATATATACATATATATACATATATATACATATATATACATATATACATACATATATACATATACATACATATATACATATATATACATATATATACATATATATACATATATATACATATATATACATATATACATATATATACATATATACACATATATACATATATACACATATATACATATATACACATATATACATATATACATATATACACATATATATACATATGTATACACATATATACACATATATACATATATACACATATATACATATATATACATATATACATATATACACATATATATACATATATACATATATACATATATATACATATATATACACATATATACATATATACACATATATACATATATACACATATATACATATATACACATATATATACATATATACACATATATACATATATATACATATATACACACATATATATATATATATTGTAACACCCCCAAATTTCTCTCTTTTTGAAAAGCATATTTATTATAAAACTCCTTGAGAAACTTGAGAGTATTACCGCCACGTGATAACGTTAAAGGCTTTAATACTAACTACTAACTGGACTTAAACTAATGCAGCGGAAATAACTTAACTAACTTCTCTTTATTAATATATACTTTATTGTACAACTATAACAATAATGGAAATAAAGAAAATAAAATAACAACTCATTGACTAATTATGATTCCTCAATAGCTCCCCCACATGAAGTATGCATCATATCAACCTGTAAATTCTGCTCGCCAAAATAGGGTCATCACAGGGACAAAGTCATAAAACAAAACAAATAAAAGCGTGTCAGTAAAAATACTGAGTGCATGTATTTGCGGAATATTAAACACTTTATTTGATTAAACATTGAAATATTTAACTTCGAAAAACCTTTATGGATACTTGATAATACTTGTATAATATAAAGTATATATATAACTTTAAAAATCCTTTTTCCTTGCCTAGGTACCTTTCCTAAAGTGTGCACACCCCCAAGTTTAGTATTCCTTAATGAGTCTATTACGAGGGGTTACTACCTTGTCCACATGACTTATACAAAAAGTACATGGGTAAATAATATAATAGCTACCGTTCTTGCTAATAAATAACAATCCGTTGGTTCTTTAATAATTGCGATCATAAAAGATCGTGTATCTAATAAAAATCCATCAAAAATAATCCTTTAAAAAGAATAATAATTCGTATAAACTTAGCCATATAAAGGCATAAATTAAATAACTCGGTCAAGGGGTAATCTTTGAAAAATAATAATAGTTCAAGAACACTCCTTTTTAAATATTTAAACATGCATTTAAATATCAAACTCCTTGTAAATTATATGAATATAGATTCAAAGATCAAACTTTATAATAATATTGAACTAAAGGCATGATTCAAGTGCATAATAAAATTAATAAACGTTCAAACATGTTCTTACATAATGCATGTAGTTCATAACAAAACTTATAAAAACATGGACTTCAATCCAAAGTATTTTCCTAAAAACATGATACTAAGGTAGCAAAATAATTATTAAAGATCTACATATACACGCACCTTGAAAATTAATAACTATTAGGAGATAAGAGAAATGGTAGGCTAAGAGAGAGAGTGTTTAAACTTGAGAAAATAGATGTATTTCTCAAATTTGGTGTGAAGAATATGATGGCTGGAGACCCCTATTTATACTAGTTGGATAGGTAGAATCGGAATAGGACTAGGAAACTAAAAGATGAATTTAGGGAAAAAGATAAAATAATCTAGCTAAGATATAGCTAATATTTACGATTATCCAACTAAGATTAGGAAAAGATATAATTTATCCCACAAATATAATTATAAAAGGTAAAATAATTAAAAGATAAACAAAAAAGAAAAAATAATATAACTTATCAAACATAACAAGTCACTGGCGTGAATTACATGTGCGGATGTGCGCCGGAGTTTTTTTTTTTTTTTTTTCTTTTATAAATCTTTTTTTTTGAAATTTCTTTAAATCTTTTTCCTTTTTTTTTTGTAAATATTTTCTGATTTTCTTTTAAGAAATATCTTCAACTACTAAACTAACTACTTTGATTATAATTTGTAAACTTAGGCCTAATAATTAATTTGGGCTACAGTCTATTTGAAAAAACCCATAATATATTATAAAAGCCTATTTAAAACCTTTATAATTAATAATAAACCTTTTTAATAAATAAAATTCTTTTAAAAATTATAATTGATAACTTACTAAAAATACGGAGTATTATATATATATATATATATATATATATATATATATATATATATATATATATATATATATATATATATATATATATATATATATATATATATATACACACACACACTAAAGAAAATCAAAGGATAATATACACTATGCTATTGAAAATTTTTCTTACAAGTAATTTATGCTTTTTAAATATATTTTGTAGGCATTTTTAATATATTCATAAAACTCGATTATTGTAAGTTTCGTTTGCCTAATTTTTATGAATGAAATTCTTTATCTTATTATAAAATATATAATAATAATTCAACTTAATTCATACTTTAGTTAACATGATATAAAAAAAATATGGATTAAACTTTTCAGTATACTATAAGTTGTACTTTGTGCAATATATTAGGAGTGAAATAATAAATGATGTTTGATTTTTCTTTCTTATTAAACATAGATTCAATTTATTTCGTTCATTGATTAACATACGGAGTAATATAGTTTTTTTTTAAATATTGTAAAAACACATTTGAAATGCATGATTTATTACTCAACATCACAACTTAGGGTGTGTTATCTACTTAACTTCACTTAAAAATTCCTACACTGATCTGAGCAGGACTAATTAAACTTATTTAATTTCAATTGAGTATTATTTAAATCTACTATGGAGTGTTGTACTAAAATAGATCAAACCTGAATTAAATTTATCTAAATATATTGGACCTGAAATAGATTGTTTTAAAGGTGTAAATAACACATATGTCTAAATGGAAACCATTGTTTCAAAAATATATGTAAATATAAATATAATTTATAGTTTTTTTAAAAGAGTTATTAAGTTTAATTATTTAATACTTATTCTTTCTAATCTAATAATCAGTAGTGAAGTTAAAAATATTATTAAGTGGGTTCTAAGAACATCTCCAATAATGTTAAGCTACAATAATGTTAAGTTACAATTTGCAACAACAGTCGAGCTACAACATGTTGTAGTTTATATGAACCAATCGAGCTCTATTTTTCACTCTTAACATTTTTAAATATTTATATCATTAGTATTTAATTTGCAAACCCTATGTAGATAATATTCAATACATTTGAGCAACTTCAATGGTTATAGTTAATTAGGGACTTGCTTGTAAATTATAAGAGTCCACAACTATTAGCTTAACCATTGCAAATGCTTTTAATAATTACCTTAACCTATACTACTCCGTATGTATGATGTTATGATGTAATTATATGTAATAAATAATGTTTATTTACAATTAAAAATTGTTTATAGGTTTACCTAAATAGAGTAGGATTAGTAAATTTAATTAAATTTGTAACACCCCAGAATTTCAAAGCGGAAAAGAAAGAACTAATAATAGTATTAATAGGACGATGGCGGAAACATCGTCTTCTGGGAATGTCACTACTACAAGAAATGTGTTTAAATAACTAAGTGATAAACCAACATAAGTAAAAAGTATAAATAAATTAAATTAATTAAAGTAATATCCAAAAGATAAAACTAACTCTTCAACTAACTAAAAGTCTAAGCCTAAAACATCTAACATTTCAATGCTCACAACTCAACCCGAGCCCAAAACCAAAGAAGATTCCCATCAACATAACCTGCAAAATATATAACAACAATCCACAATCAGTGGGGAGTAACTAGCAGTTCTCCCAGAACAAAAGAAATCAAAGCATGATTCAGACATAGATTAATAAGAAAGGAAATAATAAAGTCAAGTCAACTACGATATGCATCCACTTCCATATAACTCACAAATAACGCAAGTGAATAATAAATAGCAAGTGAGTTGGATAAAAATAAATAAATCATCTCAAAGGTACTTTTATAAAAATAGAAGTATAGGTAAAAACAAGTTATTGAGTCAGAAACCGAACGCCAGTGAATCGCAATTCACTTCCTAAGGTTTGTCAGATCGCAATCTCCATGTCAGTCTATGGGCTTACGTTCCCCACCGCCTGTGTCTAAGAATGGCCAAACTCCCGATGCAGGGTAGAACACGTAGAACTCCCTGACCTCTCGGACGATAACAATTAACCCAGGTGTACCCCTAGTTCGCAAACCAGGTGGTTGGCATGTTCTTCACTGGGACTACATCTATTCCACCGGATATTCTTATCTCAAAAATAAAATCATAAATATCATCAAAGTATCATTCATCTCAAAAACATTCGTAAAAAGGGATGCCACCCGGCCTTATACCCATAATTCATCAAAAACAACTCTTCATAATTCCTCAAAAATAATAACCTACAAACTTACAACAAATGTCTCCAACAATAAACACCTTGAACATCTCTAAGCATCAACAATGATATTAAATTAGTTTTTACAGTACTAACAGTTCAATAAAAAATGCATCACCAAATAACTCCAAGGCTTATTAAATAAATGAATAGTAACAATTAATCATTTTTCTCATAAATCAAACATAAACATAATGATACCCAATAATACTTACTGCAACCTACTGAACATCAGCAACCAAGAACATAATAGATTACAGATTATTTCTGATTAACAAGCTCTTAAATAATTTAAAAGAGTATCCTCAATTTCACAACAAAAACCCAATAATAATTATTAAACTAATAACTTCGATCAGTAAAATCACGCAAAAATTATCATACGACCCTAATGGCTCTACTGACATGGTAATATTTTTATTTATAGTATTTTTAAACGTTAATTTACAGATTACTCAATAAAGCCAAAATAATAATTAAAAATAAAAATAAACGCCCAAATATTACCAAAAATTTACCTAACATGCATAAACTCATGGAAATACATAATCTACAAAGAAATGAATTTTTTGGCTTCCAGAAATAATTTTCATGATTTATATACTGACAGAAACGATAATGCAAAAACAGATATATCAATTAAACAAATAGGTAAACAGTAGGAAAAAATTATTCTAAGGCATGGAATACATACTACACATATAATATGATCCACGAAAAATAATTTCAGTAATTTTAACATTCGTTTAATAATTATTATGCAAATAAGCCAAAAACGCACAAAATACCCATTAAATCAAATAAATACTAAAAATCAGACGAAAATTATTTTTCTTTATACAATATTCACACAGAATGCATCAAGTATATTCATGTCAAATTTCGTCAATAATTTCATTCAAAAAGTATTTTAAACAATTCCTAGCGTAATAATCTAATACCAAATAATACCCTAATCACTATTGTTCTAAGATAACTACTAGTTACCTGGAACGTCGGGAGGAGAGCGAGTCTAAAGAGATACAAAAAATATGTGCAATCCAAGTCCTCCACGAACGAAAATTGTAGCAATAAGTCACTAGGCGTTTTCTTCTTGAACGTTGAAAAATCTCATTTCGCACTGCTCTATTCCGACCATGATTTCCGGTGATTAAAAGCTCGGATTCTAAATCTCTCCGGTCAAAGTTAAGAACAAGATGTTTTAAACGTTCTGTCCAAATTTGAAGGCAATCCAACGGTTAGATCTCCGGCTACGGTTATTTTCATGAAGGTGTGACAGGAAAAACCGGGTTGAACCTTTCTATTCTTTTCCTCTTCCTTTTTTCTCTTTATTTTCTTGAAAATGGTGAGGGTAAAATGAGAATGATGCTGAACTTCTTTTAATAAAAATCAGAATTTTATGGCAAGGAAAAAATGAAGGGTTTAGGAGAAATGATTAAGGGGGTTATGGGGGTTACAAACTACCAAGAGTCATCAATTAAAAGAAATGAAATAAAAGAAGAGAAACTTCTTCCTTCTCCCTCCACATAGCCGACTGTCCAAGCCCAAGTACACCAATATGATTTCGGCCCAAGTCATCAAAGGTCCACGCATCAAAAGTCCGTCACGCGATAAATCGATAAATTCCTAAATCGCGCCTAAACTTTGAAAATACTTAATAATGAAAATAATTCTAATAAATTATATTATAAATATAAATATAATGCACACATTAACACACCATATAATAAAATAATAATTCAGCTCCCAAATTATAAAGAATAAAAATCATTAATCTAGAGAAAATAATAGTTTTAGGGAAAACTTTTGCGGAAAAACTAGGAGCAAAATTATGGGTTGTTACAAAATTAGCTTATGATTACACGTTATTTTTTCTAAAGAGATTATTAGATTGGTTTATTTAGAGGACTGAAAAAGATAAGATTCAAAACATAAAACTAAGTATTTAATTGGGATTGAGAAAGGATATACTGAAAATATTTAATTAGTATTGGGAAAAGATACATTTTTTACGGTATAATTCGATTAGAGTTGAGAAAAAAAATATTAAAAAGGAAAAATTGTAAAAAATAATACAACCTTTGGCCCATCTGTCACAAATAAGCAAACCTTTTAAAAATTCAGATATTTTTTTGGAAGCTTGTAAAGGGGTTTGCTCTAGATAGGTTAAATTATAATTCTTAAATGGCCAAATAACCAAATAGGTATAAAAAATAAAAACCCCATGACCACATGGGTATAAAATTTAACACCGGTGACAAATGGGTATATTACTTGCACAACGTCGACATCTAAGCCTAAAAATAAGTTGGAGTACGTGCGTGTGGTTCACTCGCCATAATTATTCCCCCCCAAAAAAAAATCACATTACTTAGGGTACCTGTTTGTTTTTTATTTTTTAAATATACTAATAATACAAAATATCTTTTTTTTTCATGGGAAATAATAAATATCTTAATAATATAAGAGAACTCCTTCAAAATAAAATAAAATAAAATAAAATAAAAATAACTTCACTAATTAACACTATCTACCTACCTATTTTCCCACAAAACCCAAAAGCCTAAAACACATCAAACACAAAAAGGAAAAAAGAAAAATAATAATAATGGGGATTTACCTCCATTGAAGAAGGAAACACTTTTTTTTTTATAGTCGATGAATTTGAGTTTTAACACTTTTATTGTAGTGGATGAAGTTAGATTGTACTCTGTCCGTTCCATATGGTTTTGTGCATTTACTGTTTGTGGAGAAACAAGGAATAATTATTATAATGAGAGTGGGGTCAAAATGTAAAAATAGATTGGAGAGGGAGTATGTAAAAGGGGGAAAAGTAAGGGAAAATGGGGAAAGTAAGGGAAGGTGGGGTTAAAAAGCAAAATTCGATTGGAGAGAAAGTGTCCCAAAATGGAATAAGCACAATGCATAGAACAATACGAAACGTTCATTTGGGGAAAGTGCACAAAACAATATGGAACGAAGGGAGTAACTCTTTTATTTTGGAAATCTTAAAGTAAAAGGTGATAAGTCCTTGTCAACATGGAGTTGACTGTTGAGAGATAATAATAATAATAATAATAATAATAATAATAATAATAATAACAACAACAATGGATAACAATAATAATAATAATAATAATAATAATAATAATAATAATAATAATAACAACAACAACAACAACAACAACGGATAACAATAACAATAATAATAATAATAATAATAATAATAATAATAATAATAATAATAATAATCTTGGATCGGATTTGCTATTGCTAGGGGGCTCCCAACTAAATTCTTGTAATTTATTTGACTTTGTTGGTTTTTATAATAACAACAACAAGAACAAGAACAACAACAATAATAATAATAATAATAATTATTATTCTTATTATTATTATGATATGATTATTATTATTATTATTATTATTATTATTATTATTATTATTATTATTATTTGAGAGAAATTTTGGAAATCCTATAAAAAAAAGAGTTGAGAGAGAAATTAATAATGAGGAGCTAAAAACGAGTTGAAATGCAAAAAAAGGAAAGATTTGGATAAAACAATATCTTCACGCGATCTTTATGGCGAGTGAATCACACCCACATATTCCATCTTGTTTTTAGGTTTAGATGTCACCGTCGTGCAAATAATATACTCATTTGTCGCCGTTGTTAATTTTTATACCCATGTGGTCAAAGGGTGTTAACTTTTATACCTATCTGGATATTTGACCATTCTTAGATCCTAAACTCAAGTGTAGGAGACCATTTATACACTTGAATTTTTTAAAAAGGAACAATAGATTATCATAGAATGAACATGTTTGTTTAAGTGGACATTATAAGAACAAAGACATATAAGTTTAATTTATATTTTTGAAATTTAAAATTTGAAATCAATATATCTCTATTATATAAGCAAGGGGCGAGCAACGATGTCCCCCTATCAATTTACATATTCACCCCTCCACAACAATTCAGTAAACCCATAAACTTGCCAAAAAAAATAATTCAATCAAATCTCTATTTAACCCAATCAACTCATATAACGGTCAATCAAATAAACTTGCCAATAAAAAAAGATTCAATCAAATTAAATTCACATCCAATCAATTAAAAAAATTCATTTACCAAAAATTAATATCACAAAAAATAACAAAAATACATGGCATTCTCATTACAGAGACATCTCATATTTAAACCCAGCAAAATAAGAAATACTGTGAATTTTCTTGCCTTTGAAGTGCCAAAATCAAAGCTACATTTTATGTGAAAAAATGATGGAAGCTTTAGAAGCATGCACAAAGCTACATTTTCTGTGAAAAAAAGATGGAAGCTTTAGAAGCATGCACAAAGCTCAAGAAGGTTAATTTTCAAAGATTTGTAGAATACCCAGTTTCTATAATCGAGGAAAAATTAGCAAAAAAAAAGAGCAAGAAACTAAAAATTGAACCTTGAATCTTTGCTAAAAAAAATGAAGTTTGAAAATTTGTGCACTTAAGAAGAAAAAAGAAAGAAGGGTGGAGAAAAGTTGAAGAATGAAATCTCTCACAAAAAAAAAAACGTAATGAGTGAATTTCTAATTGAGTTTGGGTAATTTTTGGTGTATATGTGTATTTGTACAAACTACAGAGTCGTGGACCTCTCTTTCTAAATTTTTTATGAAACATTATATGGTTATTGAATGTGTACTAAGAGAAAAAGATACATTAAGATTTATGAAATATTATTATATGGTTATTAGTTTTTTAGATGGAATTATTAATTTGAAAATTGTTAATCGCATGTTGGAAGTAACTCAAGATATGACACTACTAGCGATATATATACACGCGTATTGTATTAACATAAATACGAATGCAACTTTTTGTCTATATACTAAATTTTGCAATATAATTTTTATATACTTCAGCCTAATATTATTTTACGACTAAACTAAAACATTTTTAAAGTATAAAGCCTATACTAAAAACTTTCGTTTTTAATTTGTTTTATATTACTAAGAAATAGTTATGCCCAAAATGGTGCCGCACGCATAGCGTGCATAAAAAAACTAGTATTATACTAAAGCAGAAGCTGATGGACGAGGAGCTGACAAGTGTCGCTCTGCCATTCGCTTATGCTTTAATATATTGATTACTATTATAAATAAACTATTAATAATTATCTTGATCAGTTGCTACAATAAAATAATATGATATCTTGATATAATTAGATAATATTATGTATTAGCCTCCCTTGAAAGAAAGGAAACCCTCCCTCTTTCTCCCTGATAAGAGCGCCCTACCTACTGGTTTATCTCCGCCGCGGCGGTCACCCTCCTCAGCCTATGGCCGAGGAGATTTCAAATTTCGTATCCAACCTCCGCATAGATGATGAGGAAGACAAGATTCTCGATCTTGATTCCATAAACCCTAATCCCGAAAAGAAAGTCTCTCTTCTCCTTCTAGGGCGCCTCCTCACTGAGCGATCTTTCAATGTTGAGGCTTTCAAAAGAACGATCACCACTGTTTGGGCCCCGACTCATGGTTTGGTCATTCGCGTGCTTCAACCAAACCTTTTCGCCTTCCAGTTCTTTCATTGGCGAGACATGATGCGTGTCCTCGAGGGTCGTCCATGGTGCTTCGACAACATGCTCGTGATTCTCAAGGAAGCGGATGGTGATGAGCCTCCTGACCAGGTAATCTTGAATCAATCCCCCTTCTGGATTAGGTTAAAGAACTTGCCTTTCAACATGCGATCGGATGATGTGGTTAAAGCTTTGATTGGTAATATGGGTCCTATAATTGATATTGAAGAAGATGTGTTAGGCTTTGGTCGGTACCGTCGTGTTAAAGTTCTGTTAGATATCACTAAACCTCTAAGGAGATATAGAAAACTGAAAGATAAGAAAGGTAATGAAATCCAAATTGATTTCGCATATGAACGACTTCCTTTTTTCTGCTTAGCTTGTGGTATTATGGGTCATTCAGAAAAAGATTGCCAAGTTGTGTTGGAGGAGGATAAATGTGAGCGGCTGGGGTGGCACTTGGGGCTTAAAGCTACCCCTCGCAAAGGTCGTACCAAGGAACTCGAGGAAGAGAAACAGTTCAGGCATTGTAAAAAGGTTCTCTTTGATGTTGGTAAAATTTCGAGGAGTGAGACAGTAGTAGAAACTGGGCAAAAAACTCCTCTGCATGCTGCCGAT
This sequence comes from Beta corolliflora, assembly GCA_947648045.1. NCBI lineage: Eukaryota > Viridiplantae > Streptophyta > Magnoliopsida > Caryophyllales > Amaranthaceae > Beta > Beta corolliflora. The sequence goes on from CANSZD010000594.1 coordinate 65,320, forward strand.
TTGGACGTGGAAGGCAGAATCTTGAAACCCCATGCAGTTTCGTGGAATAAAGGTGTGGATTTTCTCACTCCTCCCCCCACTGATTTGGTAACTATTAATGCCCCACTTGTATCCCCTGTGTTGGAGTCTGCACCTAGTACTCAAAAGGTACCAGGACCTTTGTTTGTTGGCAATGAGGAAACGGATCCCAAGGCATGTAATGTAGTGCTCCCAAATCCTAGCATTAACTACTCTATTGATGTTGGTGATTTGAATAATCTTTGTGGAAAGTTTCAAGGGGTCCCCACCTCCTTTGGACTTCTTTAATGCGAGAGGTTTGTATGCCAAAATCAACTGGGCCCTCTAGCCCAATTTCGTGTGAAGATATTCCAAATGCCACTCCTGCTTTGAACTTCACTTTCACAAGCACCAAGGCTCCGAATCCAAAAAAGACCCACTCTTGGAAACGAATGGCTCGCAATCCCTTGGATGAAAAAGGTTCTGCTCAGCTTATGGATTTGGATCCAATTATGAATGTTGCAAAGAGACATTTAGAGTGTGAATCCATGATATGTGACACATCTGATGGTGCAGTGAAGCGTCCTAAGCTAAGTACATCGCATGATTCAACTATCATTTCTTCGGCGGAGGTTGGTTTTGACCAATCCCGCCCGTCATTATGAATCTTATATGTTGGAACTGCCGAGGGATGGGTAACCCTTGGTCAGTTCGTCAGCTCTGTAGATGGAGCACTCTCTATGGCCCGGATATTATTTTTCTTTCTGAGACTATGATTAATAAAATGGATGCTGAAAATGTGAAAAATCGTTTGGGTTTTTCTAACGCTTTTGGTGTTGCTAGTAGAGGTAGAGCTGGTGGTTTGTGTTTATACTGGAAAGAGCAAGTTAGTTTTTCTCTTGTCTCTTTTTCTCAACATCATATTTGTGGTGATGTGGAGGATGGTGTTAAAAAGTGGCGGTTTGTAGGGGTGTATGGTTGGGCAAAGGAAGAGGAGAAACATCACACGTGGACTCTCATTCGTCATTTGTGTGAAGATACTACTTTGCCTATCCTTTTTGGGGGTGATTTTAATGAAATACTAAGTCATGAAGAAAAGGAGGGTGGAGCAAATAGAGTGAGAAGGGAGATGACAAAATTCCGAGAGATGATGGATGATTTATCACTAAGAGATCTTGGTTATGCTGGACCTTGGCATACGTGGGAAAGAGGGAATTCACCTTCAACGTGTATACGTGAGAGACTTGACAGATTTTTTAGTTCAACTTCATGGAGTAATTTGTACCCCAATGCTACTGCTGAGAATTCTATTCGATATAAATCGGATCACTCGGCCATCATTCTTCGAACTCATGTTCGTGACAGACCGAGTGGCAAGAAGCGCAGGTTTCACTTTGAAACCACCTGGCTCCTTGATGAAAGCTGCGAAGAAACGGTTAAGGCAGCATGGGGCAGTACAGTGGGCGATGATCTGATGGGTCGCATTGCTGGCGTGGCCCAGAGCTTAGTCCAATGGAGTGGTTCGAAATTTGGTCAACTCTCAAAACAGATTGAAAAGACCGAAAAGGAATTGTCTTTGGCCCAGCAGCAAGATATTTCGGTTGCTTCTTGTGACAAGTGCTTGGAACTGGAGAAAAAGCTTGATGATCTCCATGCAAAACACGAAGCCTATTGGTATTTGAGATCACGAGTTGCAGAGGTCCGGGATGGTGACAAAAATACAAAATATTTTCATCATAAAGCTTCGCAAAGAAAGAAGAGAAATTATGTAAAGGGCCTTTTTGACAATCAAGGGCGTTGGTTTGAAGACGGCCAAAAGATTGAAGGTATCTTCACTGATTATTTTGCTTCGATTTTCACTTCTTCTGCTCCTTCAGATACACAATTAAATGAAGTTTTGCAACTTGTTCATCCGGTGATTACTGAAGCCTATAATGCCTTGCTCACTAAGCCCTACTCGAAGGAGGAAATTTATGCTGCTCTTCAACAGATGCATCCTTGCAAGGCCCCGGGCCCTGATGGTATGCATGCTATTTTCTATCAGCGCTTCTGGCATATAGTTGGTGATGATGTATTTTTATTTGTTAGTAATATTTTACATGGCTCCCTCTCCCCTAGTTGTGTAAATAATACTAATATTGCTTTGATTCCCAAAGTCAAAACTCCAACAAAAGCTGCTGAATTTAGGCCTATTGCTCTTTGTAATGTTATCTATAAGTTGGTGTCTAAGGCTATTGTAATCAGATTAAAAGACATCCTTCCTAGCATTGTTTCTGAGAACCAGAGTGCATTTGTTCCGGGGCGTCTTATCACAGACAATGCTCTTATTGCCCTGGAAGTTTTTCACTCTATGAAGTACAGAAACCGAAGCCGCAAAGGAGTGATAGCCATGAAACTGGATATGAGCAAGGCCTATGACAGAGTGGAATGGGGCTTCCTGCGCAAACTTCTCCTCACTATGGGTTTTGATGGCAGATGGGTGAACCTGATCATGGACTGTGTTTCATCTGTTTCATATTCCTTCATTATTAATGGAGGAGTCTGTGGTTCCGTTACTCCAGATCGAGGTCTCCGCCAGGGGGACCCTTTGTCTCCCTACCTTTTTATTCTGATTGCTGATGCTTTCTCTAATATGATCCAGAGAAAAGTGCAGGAGAGACAGATTCATGGAGCTAAAGCCAGTCGGAGTGGTCCAGAGATTTCTCACCTTTTCTTTGCAGATGACAGTTTACTCTTCACTAGAGCCTCTATTCAGGAATGCAATGTTATAGTTGATATTCTCAACAAATATGAGTTAGCATCCGGGCAGAAAATTAATTATGAAAAATCGGAGGTGTCTTTTAGCAGAGGAGTCAGTATCAGGCAAAGAGATGTGTTGACAAATGTTCTGAACATGAGACAGGTGGAAAAGCATGAGAAATATCTTGGTATCCCCTCTATTTCCGGGAGATCGAAAAAACTTATATTCGATTCTCTCATAGATAGAATTTGGAAGAAACTCCAAGGTTGGAAGGAGAAATTACTGTCTAGAGCCGGGAAAGAAATTCTGTTGAAGTCTGTGATTCAAGCCATCCCAACCTACTTGATGGGTGTTTACAAGCTTCCTGTGTCTATCATCCAGAAAATCCACTCCGCTATGGCACGATTTTGGTGGGGGAGCTCGGATTCCCAAAGGAAGATACACTGGAAAAATTGGGAATCTATGTGTACTTTGAAATGTTTGGGTGGCATGGGTTTTAAGGATCTTAAAGTGTTCAATGATGCTCTTTTGGGTCGTCAAGCTTGGAGGTTAGTGCGTGTTCCCAACTCTCTTTATGCTAGAGTAATGAAAGCAAAATATTATCCAAACTGTGACTTTTTGGATGCTTCTCTTGGATATTCATGTAGTTATTCTTGGAGTAGTATTTGGAGCTCGAAAGCCCTTTTGAAAGAAGGGATTGTTTGGAGAGTTGGCAATGGAACTCAAATTAACTTGTGGAATGATCCATGGGTAGTTGATGAAGATGGGAGATTTCTTACTAGTGATCGCATTGAGGGTGTTAATATGGTGTGTGATTTGATTGATTTTGATTGCAAGGAGTGGAAGGTGGACACTATTGAAGCCTCTTTCAATGAAAGAGATGTGAGATGTATCCTTAGTACCCCCTTAAGTCAACTAACAGTGAAGGATGAAATCACTTGGGCTTTCACTAAAGATGCTTGTTATTCGGTCAAAACCGCATACATGATAGGCAAAGGTGGGAACCTTGACAATTTCCATCAAGCCTGGGTTGATTTATGGAGTATGGAAGTGAGCCCAAAAGTTAGACATTTCTTGTGGCGCATGTGCACCAACACCCTTCCAGTTCGAGATCTACTCAAAAACCGCCACATGATAGATGATAATCTATGCCCTTGGGGTTGTGGTGAAGCTGAAACACAGGTACATGCCATTTTTTCTTGCCCTCGCCTTTTGGATTTATGGAATGATTGTGGTTGTGATGAGCTGCGGCTTCGGTCGATGGATGGTTCAATGTGTGATGTTTTGTTGCGGTGGCGTGAAGTCGATAGTAAGCTGGTAATTAAGGGAGCGTTCATGGCTTGGTGCATATGGGGAGATCGTAACTCCTTAGTTTTCAGCAACAAACCGACTCCCCATAGTGTGCTACTTGCTCGGGTTGCTCGCTGGGTAGAAGAACACGACTCTTATGTGCAGAAAATCTACCACTCCCCTGCTCCGTCTATCACCAGGAGTCCCCGTGTTTGGGCAGCACCCCCCACGGATATGATCAAGCTTAATGTCGATGCTTCTTTGGCCGTTGAAGGCTGGGTAGGCCTTGGTACTGTAGCTCGTGACTCTAGTGGACGTGTTCTCTTTGCTGCGACTCGAAGAATGCGTGCTCATTGGTCCGTAGAAGTGGCGGAGGCAAAGGCTATTGATATGGCTATGCGGTTGGGAAAGCGGTTTGGGTTGCAAAACATCATTGTAGAATCGGACTGTCAAACGGTGATCTCTCGGCTATCTAAACATGCAATCTTCCTCTCGGATCTTGATCTTGTTATCCATAGTATTCTTTCTTCTAGTGTTGATTTTACCTCCATTGTTTGGTCTCATGTTAAACGAGACGGTAATTGTGTAGCTCATAATTTAGCGAAACTCATCCCTTTTGGGATCGAACAAATTTGGGAGAACCACTCACCTCTGGAGGTGGCTCCTTATGTCTTGATGGATACCTTATCAATGGAGTAATGATCGACGGCTTTTCCCCTCAAAAAAAAAAAAAGATAATATTATGTAATATAATTGTACAATTAGATAATATGGTATCTTGTAAAATGATATAATAAGGTAAGATTATATGAACCTGCTGTAATATAATTATATATATATATATATTTGCTATTTTTCATTCTTGAACATACATAATAAGAGAATCAAATCAGAATTTCTATAGTGGGGTTTTCTTAATCCTATTAATTTAGTTAGTAATATAATTGGATTTATATTATGAGGCTTTTGATTCTTTCTTTAAGCACTTAGATGTCAAACCAAAGAATTGCCTTTAGTTGCTACATGCTTAATAATACTGATTAGATATGATATCTTATAATATGACATATTACATGCAATATAATAGGATTATATTGAATTACAAATAACCTTAAGTTGCTACACTATTATTATAGTAGTATTTACTTCTCACACAATAACGTAATCCACAATCTTTATAACTTGTAATTTTCACATACCTATGGCATTCATTATGTTATTTGATATAACACCTCTGAAAGAATCATGGAAAATAATGGTAAGAGTAGTGAGAATTTTATTTTTGTTCATCAATTCTACGTGGATGGTATTTTGGTGAATATATTGGATTGCTACGCAAAATGGAAATGTTATTTTTGTTCATCAATATTTATGTAAAAGACTCTTAATTAGATATAGTATCTTATAATATGGTATATTATACTATAGTAAGATTAAATTAAACTATAATAGAATACGGTATCTTACAATATTTATACTCTCTCCATTCCTAAATAAGTGCCCTGTTTTGACTAAATAGTTATGACGTTTTTTGTCAAAATGGGACACTTATTTTGGAACGGAGGGAGTAATTAATTATGCCTATGATAGCTAATACATCAATATATTATGGTATATCTTACTTTATAATAGGATTTGATTGAAGCTAAATACGGGTATGATTGAAGCTAATTTAAGTTTATCAACAACCTTAAGGAATTTGTTATGGTTTCAACAAAAATTTATTAAGTTCAGTTAAGAAAAAATAAGTTTAGTTTTGTAAAGATAAGTTATGGCCAACAAATATTAGTTGATAAGCACAAGGCCTTAATTTGTAAATATTACCGCTCATAAAGAATCATGGAAAATAATGGTAAGAATAGTGAAGTCGTGGTATCAGTTGGATTACAACGACCGAGAAAATGGACTCAACTTTGTTGGTTTTAGTTTATCAAAATGTACGCTATGTTAGCGGATAAAGTTAATTCTTGGATGAGTTAGGTGAGTGGTGAGGGTGAATAATATATGAAATGTTTATAGAAAATAAAATAATATACTCCTTCTTTAACAATTTATTTTTACAATTAGGTAATATTTGTAAGATATAATATATTCTGTTGTTGAAAACTTTCAGTAGGTCTGTTTGAGTTTAAGACTAACTTATTTATTTCTTTTCATAAATGATAATTTGCATCCTCATAAATTTCAAAAATAAATTTACAGTGCAAAAGGAAATAAATTGTGTTTATTAAATTGTGTTTATTCTCGAAAGAACAAGAAAAAAAGTACTCCCTCCGTTCCACAATATTTTGTGCATTTACTGTTCATACGCTTCACAATGCACATTTTATATCATTAATATCTATAATTGTATGTTTCTAAAAATTATAACGATTGAATATTAATAATGTACTTATTAGTACGAATCAAATAAGACCTCACATGAGTATATTTATTCTTATATATTGATAAATATATAGAAGATTTCAATTTACATGTGAATAGTGAAAAAAACACAATTGCACTGAACATTGTGGAATGGAGGTAGTACAAAATTGGAGGGTATGATTTAGATTTTTATAAAAGTAATCATTGCATAAAAAATCGTATAATAATTTATTTCCCAAATACAATTTTTTATATACTTGCTTACTTTTTTTTAAAGTAAGGAAATCCACGGTCATTTTTTAATCCACTTTTGGTTCTTTGTTCAATGGACTTAGCAAAGCTTGTAAACCGTGCATCGCACGGGTATCATACTAGTTAGAATTCTAAAATGTTAATGTTTATCTACTGTTATCTCAAGTTCAATTTAGTCTTCTCAACAAAGGAATTTAACTTAGTATTAATGATCATTTATAATAATCAAATGTTCATTATACACTTGAATAATAAAAATGAATAATGGATTGTCATAAAATGAACATATTTGTTTATGAAGTGAACATTACGAGAACAAGAAAAAAATTAGATTTAATTTTTAAAAATTTTATATCAGGATTTTGAAATCTAAAATGTTAATTATTATATATAACTAATTTTGTTCCGAGCTAGGTCCCTCCATTGCCACGTGCCGCAATCTCGTGCAAAATTTTCCCGCCCATTTGCAATTCCCTAAAAAAAAATGAAAGAAACTAATATAATAATCGACAATAATATAAAAAAAATTATAAGGCAAGTAAGATGGGAAGATGGGAAACTGATTACTAATCGTCTATTACTATAAAAATTAAAAGGGAATGATATATATCAAATAATATCAAAGAAAGAAACTTGACTACTAATTGACAATCATATAAAAATTAAAAGACAAGTAAGATGAGAAGATGGAAAACTGACTACTAATCGACAATAATATAAAAATTAAAAGGGAATGATATATATATATATATATATATATATATATATATATATATATATATATATATATATATATATATATATATATATATATATATATATATATATATATATATATATATATATATATATATATATATATATATATATATATATATATATATATATATATATATATATATATATATATATATATATATATATATATATATATATATATATCAAACAATATCTAATAACATTCGATCACATATATAGTAATAAATATAAGAAAATAAGCTTGAATAAATTTTGATGATATTATTATCTTTATTTTTGTTCATACGATCTTGGTATTACAACCTTAGTTATATGGATTGTATATATGAAATCATAAGGTATGTCCCATTAAATGTTTTGCATTATCTCATTCCTGTTTAAAATAGTATAATTTAGATTTATTTTAACATCATATATACAAAATGTATATACAAAATGATTATTTTTAGCTATTAAATTATTAAGTCATATCGAACTAAGATTGAATAATACAGTAAATGATCTATAACTTTATACTCAAACAATTCCGAAAGGGGGCATGTGTCGTCTCTTAATCGAAAGTTTTTCCTCCAAATCCTTTTTTGAATAACTCAACAGAAAAATTGAGTAATTGCAAATTGAGTAATGTGGCAACTTCAATTACTAATTCCACACAGGGGGCCAATTTTATGTCTATAAATCGTCACTTGATGTCTGAAGCTCAGTTGGGTTTGGATTTCTGGTCTCAACGTTTGAAGGAGAAATGGATTATGGAGGGCGAGATTCCCTCCCAATTTCTGTTCTTTAGGGCCAAAAGTAAGACTAAAAAACTGACCATTTTCATGTTGCAAAATTCGGCTAGTCACTGGATTGATGATTATGGTGCCATTAAGATACTGGTCGGGGACCATCTGCAGGACCTTTATCGAGTCACTGACACCAATCATTCAGTAGCTGCCCAACAGCGTTGGGAATCTGACTTGGTCTTGCGCGAATTGGCCCTTCCACAGTTACCTCCTGACATGACAGATTCACTCCTGCAGCCTATTCAGGACAGTGAGGTTCAGCAAGCTTTATTTGCCATTGGTAATTTCAAATCCCCGGGTCCGGATGGCTACCCCTCTTCTTTCTATAAGACGTTCTGGGATTTGGTGGGTGATTCTCTGATCAAAGCAGTACAACATTTCTTTGATACTGGTGTTCTCCCGAAAGTTTGGAATCACACTCTTTTGGTTCTCATTCTAAAGGTTTCATCTCCGGAAACCGTTCATCAATTGCGCCCGATTAGCCTCTGCAACACGGTGTACAAATGTATTGCTAAGTGTCTTGTGCAACGTATGAGACCTGCCCTTCTTTAATCTCGGAATTCCAACATGCTTTCGTCCCTGGTCGACACATGGCTGATAGTGTCGCCTTGTATGGTGCTCTCCTTCACAAGGTCAATAGTCGTAAAGGAGGTGGCTCATGCCTTGCTGCAATCAAAATTGATATGAATAAAGCATATGATAGGGTGTGTTGGCCCTTTCTTTCTCGTGTGCTTTTGTCTTATGGGTTTCCGATGCGTTGGGTTGACCTTATCAACCAATGCCTCACCTCAGTCACATTCTCACCGTTGCTTAATGGTAGTATGTTGGACTCATTCTCTCCCACGTGTGGGCTCCGGCAGGGGGATCCTCTATCTCCATATCTGTTTCTTTTTTGTATGGATGTTCTTTCCAGGATGATTCTGCTTGCAGAAGATATCAAATTATTCCATGGGATTCGGCTTGGGAAACAGGGTCTATGCATCTCGCATCTCTTCTTTGCGGATGACTCTATGCTCTTCTTCACGGTGTCTACCGAGGCCGCCACTAATATTGCTACTATCCTGGAACGGTTCTCTCGCGCTTCGGGACAAGTTATCAATCTTAACAAATCATTTGTTAAATTTAGTGGTAACACTTCTCTTACTCTCCAGGACCAGGTGAAATCTATCCTCCGCTTCCAATCTGCTCTAGTGGTTGACAAGTATTTGGGATGTCCAGTGGACATGTGTGGTGGCAAGACCAAGTATTTCTCTTCGCTCCTCGATTCTGTCACCGGCATCAAAGATTTTAGCCCTGAACCACTTCACTCTCTCACCTGTTGCAAAATTAATTCCTATCAATGCAACTTTGGTGGCTTCAGCTAATCATATCATGGGTACTTATCTTCTTCCACAAGGCATTGTAGCCAAACTAAACTCCTTAATTTTGGCTTTTTGGTGGGGAAATAAAGGCAGCAGGGGCATACATTGGCAAAGAAAAGAGGTGGTTCATGGCTTAAAGGGCCTTGGTGGGCTCGACATAAGGGAATTTGGACGATTCAATCGTGCCTTGTTGTCTTCCCATCCCCAACTACTTTTGGCTCGTGTCTTTCGATCAACCAAAAATCATTCCAACCTCAGTTTTTGATCCTTGAGTCAGATGCAAAGTACTTACCTCTCACACTGTCGTTGGAAGGTGGGCAATGGTCGGCTTATTAATGCTACCCTTGCTCCTTGGGTTAATGGCCATAGACCAACAATAAGAGATAACATCACACTTGCTCAGATGACACAAACCAAGGTTCGCGATCTCTTTCTTCCAGGTACCACACAATGGAGTCCAAGCAGGTTGTATTCTCTCTTTTACAGGGACTCTGCATTGGAGATAGCCACTATACATCCTGGTTAATTGGCTGATGAAGACTTTAAATGTTGGGGTCACACTTCAACAGGCAAGTACTCTGTCAAATCTGGATATTTTGTTCAATTTCACCAGACCCCCAATACCCTTGTGCCTGATTCTTTTGTTGGTCGAATTTGGAGTCTTCCTCTTCTTCCAAAGTTGAAGCTTTTCTTATGGAAATTGTGTACTAATAGTCTTGCAACATGCAAGAATTTGTCTCGTCGAATTCTGGCACATTCTCCTTTGTGCCCGATTTGCCTCGATCATGAAGAAGATTTACAACATCTTTTTCGCTTTTGCCCTCGTGCTACTCGTTGTTGGCTGCTTGGCCATTTGGGAATTGCGGCTACAGCTAATGCTACAATTCCTTTTGGTACTTGGCTCAAGGATTTTGTTACTTTATATCGAAGACAGGATGGCCCTTCTTCTCCTCGACTCCTCTACTTTGTTTGCACTCTTTGGGCTTTGTGGGTGACTCGAAATAAGGTGATCTTCTCTTCTACTTTGCTCACTGATGCTGACATATTTGCTGTCCATGAAAGTGTGCAGAAACAACAACGTGTCTTTGATCGAGGTAAGCTTAGAAGTTCATTACAGTATCAGCCTACTCCTCCTAGTTTTGTTGTTGCAAATTTGGGTAAGGATCTGCAGGGTTGTTCCTCTTGTGTGTATGTGACTGATGGGGCTTGGCATGCCCGAACTTGTGTGGGTAGTTATGGTTGGATCTGTACTCGTTCTCTGGATAATCATCGGCATGGTTTTGGTTCATGTGCACGTAGAGGTGTTAAACGGGTCGGGTCGGTTCAATTTCGTGCCGGGTCAAAACTTAAACGGGTCAAGGACCCTTGACCCCAAAGTTGGTCAACCCGAACCCGACCCGCCTAACTCGCTCAACCCGCATATGACCCGCCTAACCTGAATATGACCTGCCTAACCCGCTTAACACAGGTCAAATGGGTTAAACGGGTTGAGATGCATGACCCAAACCCGGCCCGTTTATTACGCGGGTCGGGTTGACCCGTTTACATAAACGGGTCATATCTCCCGACCCAAACCCGCTAATAACGGGTCGGGTTCGGGTCGGGTTAGATTTTAGCACCTTTATGTGCACGAGCCAGTAGCGCACTGCAAATGGAGGTGGAAGCATGTTTATCAGCTTTTCACGATGGGGTTAGTAGAGGGCTACACTCATTACTCGTTCATACCGACTGTGCCAATTTGATCAACATGCTTTCCGGAAAAATACCAGTTAGTTTGGATGTGTGGTGGCAGATCATTGAGCTTAAATCTTTGGGACTTTCTTTTCAATGGTGTAAGGTCCTCAAGGTGTCTAGATCTGCTGTTTCTTTGGCTCATGCTCTTGTACAGTTCTGTTCAAGTAACAAAATCAGTTGTTTTAGTTTCTAGTTTACTTTGTTGCTTTGGTAGTTCCTCTCTCATTTCAGTTGTTGCCTAGTTTGTATTACTACTTTGTATTTTGTCACTAATTATTATCAGATTAATGATGTCAAAAAAAAAAAAACAGAAAAATCATACTATATTAGAATCTACCCAAAAAGGAAAAAAAAAAATCATTCCTACTGGAAAAATCTTTTCAAATTCTAATTTAAATTAATAAATGTATCAATCAAATAAGCTATCTATTACATTATACTAACATAAAATCAAAGATTGCTATGTGATACCTGAACATTAGAATTTTTCCCTTTTATTTCCATTAAGCAAATTATTATTTTTTTTAAAAACTCATTTAATGAACTTTCTCCTAGAGCTTTGAAACTTATTCATACATAATACTAAAACAAATAATTCATACATGATACTAAAATATTCCGTAACTAACTAAGATTAACATGGTGTCAATGTAACTGTTAAACTTTGATTGTTAGTATTTAAACTATAAAATTGTAAGAATTACCGCATACCAATTTGTTAGATACATAATTATACGAAGTATTTATTTAATACTCATCTGGTTGTATTCATATAATAATTTATATTTAATTAAAATATCTCTAATTAAACTTTGTAGCAACCGTGCATCGCACGGGTTTTAAGCTAGTGTTAATCTATTGTAATCCAAATCTAATATATATATATATATATATATATATATATATATATATATATATATATATAAAGGGGAATAATTCGAGAGCATTGGTCGCGCCACGTAGACAAGAGTGTTTTTTAGACCAATTAAATTGAAGATAATTAATTTCTTTAAGATTTAAAAAATTGAAAGCATACATCGCGTCATATAAGATACAATCTTTTCAAGACGAATGAGATTAAAGATAAATAATATATTTTAGATATTATAAAATCTAGCACCACTTAAGTAAAATATTTTAACCAATGAAATAAAAGGTAATATATTTGACAATATAGATCGAGTGTAAAATTTTAGGAAAAAATCTTATTAAAATCTCCTTTCCTAAATTTTTTTTACAAATAATATTAATATTCAAACAAGTATAATTTTTTCTATGAAATTTAAATCCCAATAATTCTTATATAGTTAATATGAGCTCGAGAAATACTTTATATATAATGAGATCCATATGTCATATGTGTTTAGTCTCCTTGTCCAACAAATAAGCTATAAGCTGAGCTTTCTTGTCTAACAAGTAAACTAGTATCCCTTAGATGTTCTTCACTTGGAGACTTGTGCAACAATGTCTGAATCAGCTTAGTCCTAACCTGAGCTTCGTTCCCGATCCTGCAAAAAGGGACCCACCCTGGAGGTTTGGGTGGTGGTTCCCCCTCCGAAGCTTAAAACAGATATCAGGAGTTGTAAGAGAAAGTAGAGATAGAGAGAGAAAGTGAGAGAGTAGTTTTACAGAGTAACTTTGCACTGTTTGCATTGAATGTCCTTTCTCCTGATTTCAGCGGTATTTATAGTGATAGCAAGATGACAGCTAACCTTAAAATTAACCCTAGAATAGAGGTCTCTGATTGGCTAAGGAATCATATCATGATACGTGGCAGACCATGATTGGGGAGGGCTTATCAATTACCCATTAACAGCCACCTCCAAGGGCTGGGCTCTGACTAACTTTTGGGCCAGAAAAATAAAGCCTTTTTCTCCCAACTGAATCTTACACAAAGGTTAAACCTCCTTACTCTACCTATTAGGAGAGGACACGTGTACGGCTCCGATGAGCCCAAGTGTCGTGAAAGGAACCGTAGATTTTAGGCTACAACATTTGCCCCTAAAAGGGTTTTCACTGTTGGCCCATCGGACGGTTAAGGCCCTTTTACCCAAGGTAGCTTCATTTGGCCCATTTGACGGTTAAGACCCTTTTACCCAAGGTAGTTTTATTTAGGGAAATTCCCACTGGTAACCCTGTACTATGGAACAATTGCAATGGTAAACCGTTTATCTTTAGAGTTTCAAAAATAACCCTATACTTAGTAATATTATACAAGCGTGACATTAATAATGATGGTTAAATTGTTACTTCAACCATTAAACCCATTTACTATCCTAACCCAAGTTAACCCCAAACCACAACCTAACCCACTAAATCCCCACCTCACCGCCATCCTTCCACCGAAAACACCATACCCCGTCACTCTCTCCCTCCCGATGACTTTTTCTCTCTCCTCGTTACTCTCTCCCTCCCCGTGACTTCTCTTCTCATTGGTGGAGAGGTGGGACAGTAGTGGAGAAGTGGGACATTGGTGGTGGAGTGGGGTTCATGTGGAGCGGTGGGACAATCGTGGAAAAGTGGAACTGTGGTGGTTGGATGGGATGTCAGTGGGCTGGGTGGTAGTTGGGAGTTGGGGTTAACCTAGGTTACGTAAACCAATAACACTAATGGTTGAAATAATGATTAAACCATCATTAATGTCACGGTTGTATAATATTACTAAGTATAGGGTTATTTTTGAAACTCAAAAGAAAAACGGTTTACCATTGCAATTGTTCCATAGTATAGGGTTACCAGTGGGAATTTCCCTTTTATTTAATATGAAGGAAATGACGCGCCTTTTCCTGGATTTTACCGGTCATAACTGACCGTTGCACTCTTTTCTTCGGTCATTCTTGACCGGCTCCACAAGTTTCTTACCCCCCTATAAATAACCTTGGTGTGAGAACATTTGATCATTTCACACCTTGAACGAATTTTTCTAGAGAGAGAAGCTCTGCAAATTTTCTAGAGAGAGAGAGAGAGATCGTCCAGCCTCAACTTTCTTCACCGAATCGTCCAGGCGCTTTAGCAGGTATCTTTTCTTTGTTCTTTTCATTCTTCTTTATTCTTTATTTTTCTTAGAAAATCAATAAAATGGAATCTTCTTCGTCAAATAATCCTAGCCGACCAAGAGCTTGCCTTGACCCTAGAACCGATACTTCTTCGGCACATTATAGAGTTGGGCCTCTTCTGGCCGAGTATATATTTTTTTGTGGTTTTGGCTGAGAAAGTCAGACGACCTAGTCTTTACCTGTGCAGGGTAATCTGGCGCGCGTCAAGCAAACGACCCGTCTAAGACGAAAGGTAATAATCCCGTCAAATAGTTCAGATATGGAGGAATCTACTGGACGGGTGCCGGATGAGGCAAGAGAGGTCCAAAGTGCTGAGCCTTTAGGCGGGTCTCCTTCCTCTGACTATAATTTAGAAGACTCCGAAATAAACCTGAGGCCAGTCCTTCTGGCAGGGACGTCAATATAGAGGAGACCGGCGAAGGTAACAACAGCAGTGAATCTGATGCTGCCGAAGAATCAGACGAGGCCTCTACTACCTCGTCGAAGATTAGAAGACGCTTAGGTCCCCTTTCTGACCCTGGCTTCATTTTGGTCAATCGTAAATGGTTTGAAAAAATAGGACCAGACCCTAGTTATTTATCGTCCTACATGCCCATGCCGGGCTTCTCCTTTGCCATCCCAAATAAGGACGTGACGATTCTGAGTGCCCCTAAGAACCACTTCGCCGTCTACAAGCTGGCCTTGGACGCAGGGTTAAGGTTCCCTCTCCACGAATTTATAGAACAAGTGTTGCAGTACTACCACATAGGCCATAATCAGCTGGCTCCAAATGCTTGGCACAACGTCCTAACATTTATTGTCGTCTGCGAACTGCGTGGCCTAGCACTTTCTCTCCAAGCCTTTAGCCGTGGACGGGGCATGGCTCAGCATCTACAACCGCCCCGGCTTCATGACTGCTTGGAGTAAGCCGTCGAAGATGCACGATTGGAAGGCCGACTTCATCTTCTTACGGGCGGCCAACAACTATGCCACTGAGAGCTATAGATTTTACAATCGATCCGTCACGAATACTAGACGGAAGCAGTCCTGGCTGGATTTGGAGGACAACTATGACGAAGAGGTTGTGGAGTACTTCAGAAAAAAGGAGTACTCCAGGCCCGGCCAGCGATCTTTTAAGGGGCCAGCTAACTGGATACCCCTTAAATAAATGTTTTACCATGATGACTTCTTAGTCGCCGCCGGCTTGCGGTTGGCCGAAGATAGAGGTATACACTCAAATTCTCCAAGTAAAACTCTTCGTCCATAGTACATCAGACTAACCATTTTAATTTCTTTTTTGCAGACTCGGCCAGAAAACGTCTCAAGGCTTCTTGGACGGGTGATATAAGCATGTCTAAATTTACAGACAACTTATGGAAGGAATTCGCCAAAAGCAGCGCCGAGAAGAGGGCCGAAACACTGGTAACATTTTTTTTTTTTGACGAGAGTCACCCGAAGAAGGTGAACGTCTAAGCATGGACGTCCATCTTCGCTGGGCTATTCTCGTCTGGGGCACTGAATGCCTTTCTCTGGACGAGAGTCACCTGAAGAAGGAAGGCGTCCATGCTTGGATGGCCACCTTCCTTGGGCCATTCTCGTCTGAGATGCTGAACGCCTTTGGACGAGTACCCTTGGGACTCGTCCAAGTCGTTGTCCCTTTTCGTGGACGAGGATAACTTGAAGAAGGAAAGCATCCATGCTTGGACGACCACCTTCTTTGGGCCATTCTCGTCTGAGAATTTGAGTGCCCTTGGACGAGTACCATTTGGACTCGTCCAAGTCATTGTCCCTTTTCTTGGACGAGGATAACCTGAAGAAGGAAAGCGTCCATGCTTGGACGGCCACCTTCTTTGGGCCATTCTCGTCTGAGAATTTGAATGCCTTTGGACGATTACCATTGAGACTCGTCCAAGTCATTGTCCCTTTTCTTGGACGAGGATAACCTGAAGAAGGAAAGCGTCCATGCTTGGACGGCCACCTTCTTTGGGCCATTCTCGTCTGAATTACTTTAAGTTCAGAAACTGGTCGAAGGGGTGATTTCCTGTCACTGGACGGGAGTCATTTTAGTCCGTCTTCCTTTGGGACGACTTCCTTCTTTGCCTTAACTTCGTCTATATTCGAAAATTTTCTCGGACGAGTTTCCTTAGGAGAGTAGGTGCTTATTATTTGACGCCTTCCTTCTTTGGGTGATTTTCGTCTGGAGGCTTGCAATTTGTTTTAGATTTTAATCTTTGGACGTCCATCATTTTAACTTGATCATTTCTTGCAGAAAGATGCTCCTACCAACAAACTTCCACCGGGGAAGTCGTCTTCGTCCAAAAAGAGGCCTACAGTTGCCGCGGACCAGCCTCCGGCAAAAAAGCCTAAGGGCTTTACAAGGAAGAGGGCAGAGAAGCCAACTCCTGTTGGTGAAGTTGGGGAGAAAAACATGCCTCCCCCAAAAGACAAGGCCCTGAAAAAGGAGCCTTCAGCTGCTGCCCCTGCCGAGGGGGAAAAGAGTGCGGATCCTGCTGGTCCGTTGGACATTCGCGGCGGAGACCGCCGAGATCAACCCGGAGTCGGCCGTGGCTTTGGTTGTCCCAGAGTCGGAGACGGCTGCTGAGAACTACCCGGGCTTCTGCTGCTCGGTGGCCAAGCTGGTGTCGCAGATGCCGCTAGCTGTTAGGACGTCCTCCATCTCGTCTGGTGAGTCGTACTCCCTCTGTCCCAGAATACTCTTGACACTTTCTTTTTTCATCTGTCCCAGAATACTCTTGACACTTTCTTTTTTCATCTGTCCCAGAATACTCTTTACACTTCTATTTTTATATATGACCCACTATTATTTTAATCCTTCTACCTCTTACCATTGGCCCACACTCTCTCTCCTCCAATTAAAATAATACCCACTCCTATTACCTACCAACTCTAACTATTGGCCCACACTCTCTCTCCAACAAATAAAATAATACTACTTTTACTACCTACTAACTTCTATCACATCTACCTTTTCAATAAAATAACAATTGATAATCAAATAACAACTTATCATCTAAAACTACGTGCCCTGATAAGTGTCAATAGTATTTTGGGACGGAGGGAGTATTATCCAAATAGAGTTAGGACGGTGCGAGTCGGCGGACAATCTATGAGTCCGTCCAATAGACAAGCCATCATCTTTCCCATTAAGATAACTGACTCTCCCCCTCTTTCAGATAAGGGCAAAGGCCCCGCTATATCCTCAGCTCTTCCCCCCATAGACTCGGACGAGGAGTCTTCTCCTGCTTTTGCCAAAATGTCAAAGGCTGAAAAAGATCGGCTTAAGCAGGAGCTCTTCAAGTGTTACCCTGAATCCTATATCGAAGGATTAAGGGGGGCATCGGCCGGGCATGTGGGCTACATGTCTCAACTTGCTGCTGAGGTATGACTTGCAGCCGCTCTTGCTTAGTACTTGAGTAGATTTTTCCTTTTTGTAACTCGTCGAATGACTTGTTTTGTTTTCATTGTCCCAGCTTTTTGCTCGCAGCATGCTTACTGAAGAGTGGGCGAGGGAGCTTAGAAAGGAGAACAAGCAGCTCGTCCACCTCGCTACAACGGCAGGCGACAAAGCCATCCATGACATTGAGATGGCTAATACCCTTCATCGTCAATCCCTGGAGGCTTTGGAGAAGAGATCAACTCTCCTGGAGTCCGAAAACAAGAATTATCTTGTTACTATCAACGATCTATTCAAGGAGTTGGACCGTCTGAAGATGGTCATAGATGCTGTCTCTACTGATCTGAAGGGGGAAAGAGATGTTGCTCTTCTTGCCGCTGTTCAGCTGAGGAGGGAGAATATTCTCCTAAGGGCAAAGACTGCCCGTCTGGAAAGGGAGGCAGCCAAGGCCTTTGACGATGCCAAGGAAGGGTTGGCTCAAGTCATTGAAACGTCTAAGGGCTGGGCCGTCAAAGCATTTGAGATGCTGGCTGAGGAAGCTGAGGTCCCCAGCTTCGTTCGTCGTCTGGAGTATCAACAGAGTGTCCATCGTGCTATGGTATGTGCCGAGGAACTTCCAGAGTTTTTGGACTCGGACGACGAAGCTGCGGTTGAGGGGGAGAACCCAGAAGACGACCAAGAAACTCGCGCTGAAGACGAAGCCTAATTTTAGGTTTATTTTCACAAGTTTCTTGGCTTGTGTGCCGTTGTAGCTTTAACTCTTCTAGTCTTAGGTTGTAATTCTTGGCCAAACATATATGAAGGAGACTTTTTGCCAGTTGCCTGTCTTTTATTTTCCTGAATTCCAATTTGACTAAGTATAGAATGAGCTTCGTCCTGAATGTTGGACGATCAGCACATATGTTTTAAGGAAAAAGCAACGTGCTTGCAACATGCTTGCCTTTAGACGACCGTAAATCTTTTCAAAATGCATCCAAAAGAGGAAACTCGTCCTGAACTTTTGGACGGTTTAGGAAATTTGAATAAAGTACGCTTGCCATTCCTGATCCTTGCCCTTGGACGGTCGAGAGTCTTTACTAAATGTAGTTAAGTACAAAATGAGACTCGTCCGGGTATTTAGACGGTTTGCAAAGCACATATAGTAAAAGATTGCCATCCAAAGAATATGTAAGTGCTTATAGAGACTCGTCTTGGAACTCTAGATGGTCTTCTCATTTTAGACGAGTCTTGCTCCAATTCTGAAAGCGGCCAATTCGTAATGGCCTCGCGGACAAGCCATGCTTTAGCCGTTTTTCTTGAGTTGGTAACACTCGTCCTGCAGTATCAGAATATCACAAAGGCATTTCTAGTTTGTCCTGGTTTTAGACGACCTTCTCTCTTTAGCTCGTCCTGTAGGCTTGTCTCATCCCCCCCTTCTTGGGCTAAGATCAACCATATATAGTGGACGAGCCATAGTCCAAGAAGGAGAGCGGCCATCGTTGGCTAGGCCTGCTGAAATTGCTAAGGACGAGCTTTAGAGACATGGTCTACGAATGTTCAGCCGCCTTCCTTGAGGGAGCAACACTCGTCCGGAAGTAGTGATCCCTTACTAGGGTCTTTACTACTCAGCTGTCCGTGTATGTGAAAGTAAGTATCCTTTACTAAGGGCTTATTTCTGGTCAGCCTTCTCTTAGAGACCTTGACGTTTCTCTTACTAGAGATTTTGTCAATTTGATTGCCATTTATGTATTGTCAACCTTTAGGTTGTAATACTTTTGGCCGGTCTCATCGAGGGAGTGATGTTCGGCATGGAAGTGAGTATTTTTGATGCTCTATTGTTTTTTGTGTTTTTGCCCCAAGTTATTGTCACTTTTAGACTAAGAATCGATTTAATGCCCCAAAGTGAACTAACTTGGTGAAAATAAACAAAGGCGATAAGAATTGTATTATATGAATTTTGCTTGGCTAAATGCCAAGATACATGTATACAATTCTTTTTTCTAGCATGTGCCGTGGCTCTTTGGACTTACTACAAACTACCAGCTAGATTCCTGACGATGAATTGAGTTAGACGTGGTACTTCTTCAGATTATCTAAGTTCCAAGTGCGCTGTATAACTCGTCCATCCAGATCTTGGAGACGAAAGGTGCCGCTGCGCAGCTCTTGGATAATCAGATAAGGTCCTTCCCAGTTTGGTGTCAGCTTCCCCATCTCTTTAGCTCGTCCAACCACCTCCATCTTCCTTAGAACAAGATCCCCCACCTTGAGTGGTCGTCTAGCGACTCTCTTGTTAAACTCCCGAGCCATTCGCAATTTGTAAAATTGCATTCTTAGCAAGGCATTGCCCCTGACTTCTGGCACTTGGTCCAAAGCCGTGCGCAATGCAGCCCAGTTGGCATTTTCTGTGTACAACATGACCCGTAGGGTGGGTTCTTCAATCTCAATGGGCAAGACGGCTTCAGTACCATAGACTAACATGAAGGGTGTTTCTCCTGTACAATTTTTGGCGATTATTCTGATGGACCATAACACTAGCTGTAACTCTTCAACCCATTGTCCCTTGGCGTTATCCAGCTTTTTTGATTCCATTTGATAGAATCTTGTTGAAGGACTCTACTTGCCCATTGGCTTGTGGGTGGGCGACTCCAGCGAAGTGAGCCTTGATTTCTCTGCCAACCAATCTTTCAGCTTGGGCTTTTCGAACTGTGGGCCATTATCAAAGACGATGGACTGAGGCATGCCAAAACGAGTTATAATGTTTTTCCAAGTAAAGCCCTTGACGTCGCTTGTTGTTATATTTCGCATGGCTTCAGCCTCTATCCATTTAGTGAAGTAGTCCACAGCTACTATCACAAACTTCTTTTGCCCAGCGGCCACCTAGGATATCCATGCCCCATTTGGCAAAGGGCAGAGGGAGTAATATGGGGCTTAAGTAGTTGGACGGCTTCTGATGCAGGTTTCCATGCTTCTGACAACTATCACACTTCTTTGCATAGACGAGGGCATCCTCCTTTAAGGTCGGCCAGTAGTACCCCGTCCTTAAAGCCTTTTCACCCAATGCTCTTCCCCCAATGTGAGATGCACAAGCTCCTTCATGGAGTTCCTTCAGAACCTCTATACCATCCTCTCTGGTGATTCACTTGAGGAGAGGGCGATTGAATGATTTCTTGTAAAGGGTCTCATCCCATAGCTCAAACCACTTGTCTCGAGCCTTCACATACTTGGCCTCCATAGGATCTGATGGCAATCGTCCTGATTTCTTGTATTCTATTATGGGCTCCATCCACACTGCTCCTCGGCTGAGAAACATGATTTGTTCTTGGTCAATACTCTTTTTGGGTTTAACTTCCCAAAAAACTGTTCTTGGCGCATCACCTTCACCCGAGCTGGCCAATTTTGAGAGAGCGCCTGCTTGATGATTTTCTAACCTTGGGACTTGGTCGAGAACAAATCGTTTCAAAGGCTCAACCTCGTCTTTGATCAGACGCATATATTTGCTCATCGATGCTTCTTTACATTCAAAATCCCCATTGTCTTGACTGACGACCAAAAGGGAGTTTGATTTGGCCTCCATTTCCAGCGCTCCTGCAGCTTTACACATTTTGATTCCAGCCAGAAGTGCTTCATATTCAGCTTCGTTATTGGACGCTTGGAATTGGAATCTTAGCGCATATTCAAACTTGTCTCCTTCTGGAGATTGACAAATGATTCCTGCCCCACATCCATTGATTGTTGACGACCCATCAACCATGAGCGTCCAATGCTTCCTTCCTTCAGCTGGATCAGATATTGGCTCTACGGTTGGCCGAGTGAGCTCAACTATAAAATCTGCCAAGGCTTTCCCCTTAATGGCTTTCCTTGGTTCAAATGATATATCAAACATGTTAAGCTCAACAACCCATTTTAGCATTCGCCCGGCGGCTTCCATCTTCTGCAGAACTTGCTTCAAGGGTTGATCAGTGTAGACGAGTATACCGTGCGCCAAGAAATAGGGCCTTAACTTTCTGCTGGCCATGACGAGGGCCAATCCAAACTTCTCGACGGGAGTGTACCTATTTTCCGCATCCTTGAGTACGTGACTCACAAAGTATATTGGGACTTGCACGGATTCTCTTTCAGCCAGCAGAACGGCGCTCACAGCCTGAGTGGACACAACCAAATATACAAACAGCTTCTCACCCTCGGCTGGACTGACCAACCTAGGCAGCTGCCGAAGATGGTCTTTGACTTGCTGCAGCGCTTGCTCCGCCTCGGCTGTCCACTCAAATTTGGCCCTCTTCTTAATAGTGGCGAAGAAGTGATGGCACTTGTCGCCTGATTTATACAAGAAACGTCCAAGGGCAGCCAAGCATCCCGTCAGTCTCTGAACTTCCTTTATCTTTGACGGAGATTTCATGTCTAGAATAGCTTGTATCTTTTCGGGGTTGGCTTCTATTCCCCTCTGATCTACCAAGAAACCTAATAACTTCCCCGACAAAACTCCAAAGACACATTTGCTGGGATTTAGCTTTAACTTGTATTTTCTGAGAGTCTCGAAAGTCTCTCTCAAATCACCGATATGACCTTCTTCTCGCCGGCTCTTGACTATCATATCGTCGATATATGCTTCCATGTTTCTTCCCAACTGTGGCTGAAAGACCGTATTGATCAATCTTTGAAAGGTGGCCGAGGAATTACGGAGGCCAAAAGGCATCCTTAGCCAGCCATATAGGCCTTTCTCAGTAATGAAGGACGTTTTGGCTTGATCCTCGACCACATGGGGATTTGATGAAAACCCGGAATAGGCGTCCATGAAGCTTAGTAAAGCATGGCCGACTGTGGAGTCCACTAGACGATCCAACTTAGGCAAAGGGAATCTATCCTTGGGACATGCCTTGTTTAGATCTGTGTAGTCCACACACATCCTCCAAGTGCCATTAGGCTTTGGCACCATGACCACATTAGCTATCCAGTCTGGATAATAGGTTTCTTTGATGAATTTCGACTCCAACAACTTCTGAACTTCCTGGTCGACTGCCTGATTCCTAGCCGGTCCCAAATGTCTTTTCTTCTGACGAACAGGTTTTGAATTTGGATCAACATTCAGTCGATGGACGGCTATTTCTGGATCAATTCCAGGCATTTCTTCAACACAATAAGCAAACACGTCTTGAAATTCTTTCAGCTAGCTGATTAAAAGGCCCCTTAAATCAAGAGAGAGCGAAGAACCAATCTTCAGAGTTCGTTCCGGACGAGCCTCATCCAAACAGACATCTTCTGGGACTTCCACAGGCTCTGGACGCTCTAGCGCTAGTCCCATAATGGCCATGACTTCCTCAGACGAGGGTGGCTCCTCCTTGACGAGGTCGTACTTCCTCTTTTTGCTTGGGAGAAGTTCAGACGTTTTCCTTGAGGGGGCAATTGGCGTCTGAGGGCTATCAATTGCCACCCTAGGTTCCCTTACATTCTCGGATGCCTTCCTTTCTCCAGCTACCTTCGTCTTATCTTTTTCAATTTCAGACGTCTTCCTTACGCCTCCGGCCTTCGTCTGCTCTTCATTACATGCTTTCCATGATGACGGCATAAGGGTAGTTAGATAACATTCCCTAGCCGCCTGCTGGTCTCCATACAAGGAGCCGATCTTGCCGTCATCACACTCATACTTCATAAGCATCAAATGAGTTACTATTACAGCTTTAACGTGATTCAACGTTGGTCGTCCAAGAATGACATTATAGGCCGTCAAATCACGGACGACCAAGAACTTGACAAACAAAGTCCACGAGGTATCCTTTTCTCCAACCCGGACAGGCAACGTGACTGTTCCCATGGGATGGATAACTCCTCCCCCAAACCCTATGATGGGGTGGTGGACGGGAAACCAAGTTCTTTTCGTCAAACTTCAATCTGGACAAACAATCAGCACTAATGATGTCCGTCGAGCTTCTAGTGTCAATCAAAATTCTTCTTACTCTCAAGTTTGGTATCTTCATTTCTACAACCAAAGGATCATCATGGGGGGTCCTCAGCTTCCCCCGATCTTGTTCACTAACCACCACTTTTGGGAAGGGCTCGGCCTTTGTCCGATCAGCTAGTAAGACTTGGCCGAGCTCCCTAAGGTAGTTTTTGTGCCCTCTATTGGTTGGTCCTCCAGCAGCAAATCCTCCCGAAATTACAAGGACAACATCCTCGTCCGTGCTTTCACTTTCTTTCTTCTTAGTCCGCCGATCATCCTTCCTCTAAAACTTCCTTCCCCCTTGGGGCAAATAGGAGTTCATTTTTCCTTTCCGAGCTAGATCCTCCAAGGCCCTCTTAAGGTGCTTACATTCATTAGTTTCATGGCCGCAATCCTTGTGAAAGTGGCAGTACTTGCTCTTGTCCCTATTTCTGTAAGGAGTCTTCATCTCAGCTGGAGCCTTCAGCTCATACTGGTCCTTGATCTCCATGAGAATGGAGTATTGGTCCTTGCTGAATTCGATGGGGTTGGATGAAGAAGGCTCAGATTCCTTTCTTTTGCTTCTTCTGGTCGAAGTAGTGGTTGAGGTAATTGCCCAAGTCTCGGCCTTTTTGGGGTTGCTCTTTTTGGGCCGAGCAACCTCTTGAGCTTCTTAGACTCGGGATGCTTTGCCTCAAGCACATACTTCGATGGCGTGTATGAACGCTTCGGCTTCCCTTAAAGCTTCGGCAAGAGTAGTAATTTTCTTTTTCACAAGGTCAAACTTAAAACTTCCTGGCCTCAGTCCTCTGATGAAGGCGTCAAAGGCCACTCCAGCATTGAGATCTTGAATTTGAAGTGCTTCTAGATTGAATCTCTTAACAAAACTTCTAAGAGCCTCCTTTGGTCCTTGGACGACCTTGCCTAAATGCATGCTCGTTTTTGCTCCCGCTATTAGCAACAAAGTGACTAGTAAATAAGAAACCGAGTTCGGTGAAATTGTTGACTCGAATTGGGTGGAAGATTGTTAAACCACTTCGAGCTACTCCCTTCAGTGTTGCCGGGAAGTTCTTACACCAAGTAGCATCATCTACTCCTTGGACGTACATCTGATGTTTGTAAGCAGATAGGTGATCGTCTGGATCGGTTGTTCCATCAAAAGGTTCTATAGTAGGAAGTTTAACCTTTGGGAATGGGGGCGCCTCCATGATCCTGGCCGAGAAGGGAGTAGGCCAGTTAATCCGGAGAGCTCCCATCTGTCCCTCAATAGGTACAAACTCCTTACGATATTCCTTTATCACAGGATCAGAGGAAGTGTTTGCAGGAGCTGCTCGTCTATAAACCATGGGCTGAACCACCGTCCTCTCTTGTCTTGGGTGGGCAAGAGAGAGGCTTAAACTCTGTCCTTCCGTTCTGGTCGGCAACCTCAAAGGAGGGTCCCTTAAGTATGGTGTAGACCCTGTCGCTGATCGTTGCAATGCAGCAGCCTTCTTTGCCTCTAGGTATTCTCTGGCATCTGTTTCCATTCGATGCCCACTTGGACGAGCTTGATCCTGGGTCCTAACCACCAGGTTCCAGTCCATCTTCCTTCGCTGTTCACTGCCTTCTGGCTGCTTTCCTCTGGTCGTCCTCCTAGAGGGTTCCTGACGAACAGGTCGACTAGGACCTGGACGATTTTCTTGGGAACGTCCCTTGAGAGGAACTAGATTGTTAGCGGCTGGCTCAGGGTTAAGACGGAAAAACAGCATGTTGCTCTTGATCTGCTCTTGGACGACAGCTGCCATCTTTGCCTGGAAGTCATTTAAGGCGTTCTCTAGATGGGCGGCAGTCACTGGTCGTTCAAGATTCTCTTGAATGACAGGTTGCTGGCTTGGCCCAGGGACATGGATGATGGACGGGGGTCTATCCCTTCCTCGAGGCGGTCTCTCATGATCTACTGTGTCCTCGACATTGATCTGAAAACTTCCATTTCTAGCCACGTTGGACGATTGACAAACAGTCATCGTTGCGTCTCCCCACAGACGGCGCCAAATGTTTAGTCTCCTTGTCCAACAAGTAAGCTATAAGCTGAGCTTTCTTGTCTAACAAGTAAACTAGTATCCCTTAGATGTTCTTCACTTGGAGACTTGTGCAACAATGTCTGAATCAGCTTAGTCCTAACCTGAGCTTCGTTCCCGATCCTGCAAAAAGGGACCCACCCTGGAGGTTTGGGTGGTTCCCCCTCCGAAGCTTAAGTCAGATATCAGGAGTTGTAAGAGAAAGTAGAGATAGAGAGAGAAAGTGAGAGAGTAGTTTTACAGAGTAACTTTGCACTGCTTGCATTGAATGCCCTTTCTCCTGATTTCAGGGGTATTTATTGTGATAGCAAGATGACAGCTAACCTTAAAATTAACCCTAGGATAGAGGTCTCTGATTGGCTAAGGAATCATATCATGACACGTGGCAGACCATGATTGGGTAGGGCTTATCAATTATCCATTAACAGCCACCTCCAAGGGCTGGGCTCTGACTAACTTTTAGGCCAGAAAAATAAAGCCTTTTTCTCCCAACTGAATCTTACACAAGGGTTAAACCTCCTTACTCTACCTATTAGGAGAGTACACGTGTACGGCTCCGATGAGCCCAAGTGTCGTGAAAGGAACCGTAGATTTTAGGCTACAACAATATGCTTATACAACATATGACCTTTGTTGAATTTGAATAAATCATTCGTGGTCTCCCTAAATAATTATATTCAATAAAACTTTTTAGATAATTCTAATAATTTGCAGTCTACCTAAATAATTATTTTTAATATATCACGATTTTTGTGACAATTCTAATAAGCTCTATTCAAATAGTTCAAAAAGTTTTAGGAGAACCCTAAATTGTGTAAAGTAATATGAGTCATGCATTTTCAACACATGTCTTTTACAATACTTTAAATATATTATCTTAATTAAGCAATAAATTAATATAAATATATAATTTCTAAAACAAAATTAGAGATTACCGGTGTATCCAATTAGACATGAATTCGGTTAAATACACATTCGAAAGCTAAATTTAGCGGGTTGGATTATCATTAAAGGATTATAACATGATTGGTTAAACATTTAGAATTAATGTTGATGGTTTCCAACACTTGAGACACAATGAATATAACACAAATTATATGACAATTACAATAAGTTCTATTCAAATAGCTCAAGAATTTACAAATTAACCCTAAGTTGTGCATGTAAAGCAATATGAGTCATGCATCTCAACATGTTTTTGATAATATTATAAGACATTTATATTACGTTAATTAATCAATAAATTAAGTGTGATCTCATTTCTAAAAGAATTTGAGATTACCCGTGCAACACACGGGTTTCAATCCTAGTTTCAATTTATTCATCTAAAAAAATATTCAATTTAATATTGATGATGTTTTTTAGTACCTTGATGTTTATATACATTCTTTTTACACAATTCAAGTGTATAAATAGCCTCCGTGTAGGATATAAATTGCCGTTAAATTACTTTTAATTGTTATCTTTGAAAAATTACCCGCTCCTTCATTATCACGTTGTTGATCCATTCATTCATTAATTCCTCCCATCTTTTTCTTTTTCTCCCTTATTTTTATTATTATTACTCACTCCATCAAAAACGACATAGAAAATCAAATCTAGGGTTTACTTTCTAAGTTTCCATTCAATCTCACTCACATCAATTAATATATTAATACGGCCTTAATTTCTCTTCCATTCATCTCTCTCGCAATTATTGTACTCTCACTCTACTGGTATTCGTTCGTTTTAGGTAATTTCATATTTTCTGAATATTGATTAATTTCCATGTGTGATTAACAGATTATGTTTTTTGTTTTACTTAATTCTTCATTTTTTTTCTATTATTAACTTCATATTTTTTTTTCTTGGTATAATTGATATGTTTAGTCTGATTTTTATCTGTATTTTCGTTCTGATTAAGTGTCTTTTTGGTTGATTCTTTTATAGTTGCATGTTCTGTAATTTTTGCTACAATTTTATTTTTATATGTTATTAGTAATTAATTATTAGTAATAAGCTTATTAGCAGGATTATATATATAAATAGTAGTGTACTAGATTTAAAACCCGTGCGATGCACAGTTAAAATTATGAAATACATATAAGTTTTAATATTAGTAGTATATTATTTGTACATTAATATAGAAATTAATATTATATATTTTGAAATGGTATAAATCTGAAAGCATAGAGCGAGTCAGGTAGAAAAATACATTTTCTTTAAACTAAATTTTTATTAATCAAAGACTCTTAAATCATAAAATCATAAAAATAATCTATAACACAAAAACTACAAATTATGTAATAGTCTATAAGAAAGCTACAAATTATTAACAAATGTGTAAGAAGTCTACAAATCACTAGAATTTAATTATATAAAAATAGAATCAAATAGATAAATTTAAGAAGAAAAATTGAATTAAATATTAGGATTTAAGATTAAGCAAATTAGAATTAGGATAAAAACTTTTGATCTTTTTATTTCAAATTAATTATAATTTTTGATTTATTATTATTTTTCAATCTTCTGAGGAAAGAACCAATAATACGTTGTCACGTGTCCTAATTTACCAGTTTTATAAGTTTTAATTGGTTATGGTTTAGTGTGGAAATTTGGGGTTTAAAGGTTGGATTATTCATGAATAATCAAAAGGTTGGATTATTCGTTGCGGATAGGAAAAATATTGGATTATTAAAATCAAATATTCCAAATAGTTTTTGGATTTTTTAGGATTATAATTGCATATATATTTCCATTGACATCATATGATTAGAATTGGAATTGAGAAAAAATAACAAAATAATTTTTTAAAATAGAAATTGGATTGTTTTTAGGTTGGAATTAAATTGTACTCGCTGCGATGATTATTGTTCATTACAATTTCCTCATTGGGCCGATTATAGTGATATGTGCATTGTGGTTTATTCTATTTTGACACATTTTTTCTTCAATCTATATTTATATTTTTGAACCTCATTTTGGTTCACTTTTCCTAATTCCCTTACTTTTCGTCGTTTTATCCCCTCTCGCTTCAAACTATTTTTTTTTCACTACACTCATATTATAATACTTCATTCGTTTTTTATTAAATACAACACTTTCTTTTTAAGGAAATTTTAAATTAGATGCAACACTTTCTTTCTGGGTTAAAAACTCTTTTGATCTCTCTCCCATGATGTAGGTCCCATTTTTTCTTTCTATCTCTCACCGCTCCAAAAATTACCTAGAAGTTCACAATATAAAAAATTGTTGCATCTAAAGAAAAATAGAGGAAGTACATTATTCTCGGGTTTCTTCCAAACAATAATAAATGCACAGGACAATAAAAATTGAAGAGGGTATAAGATCTTTTTGAATGATGTCGTACAAATATAATCAACATTCAAAAAACGGATTGAATTTGGATAAAAAAAAACAAAAAACAGAGAGAGAATGATATATGTAGCCCTCAAGGCTACATTAATGATAAGCCTTATTAATCTCTTGTAATTTCGATGTGGGAAAGAATTTGACAAAAAAAGTAACTCAGAATTAGACTTTGACAATTGCAAAGTATAACTTGCAAGAGAATAAGTATGTTCAAGGTCTATATAATGCGAGACATTTTTGGGCACCGGTTTATCTTTGAAATTATTTTTTTGATGCATGGTGACTTATACTACAGGAAGATCAGAGAGCATTAACGCTTTTATCAAGAGATTTGTTACCTCCATCGAGTTTTGTAAACCAGGTAGCTTTTATGGTATTATGTTTCTTATTATGCCTATTACTCTTGTTCCTTATTCATCACATAGTTATAATGTATATCATCATTGAAATTAGGAAAATTTGTCAAATACTACCAATATTCTGCTCCACTTTGTCAATTACTACCAATTTTAAAAAAATTTGTCAATTACTACCAACTTTTGGCAAAGTCCTTTGATTTTACTACCATCGGGGAATAAGACATTAAATTTTTTTGTCAATTACTACCAACTTTTGGTAAATTTTTGTTAATTACTACCAACTTTTGGCAAATTCTTGTTGGTAGTAATTGAAAAAAGTGGAGCAGAATGTTGGTAGTAATTGACAAATTTTCCTTGAAATTAAGGAAATGTTCCAATGACAAGTGCAAAACAACATGGTTGCTACTCTTAGACCCGTTTCCATGAGAACGAAGTTGCCACTAAAAGGCCAAACTTTTGAAATTCAGACTCCATTTGCTTTAAAAAAATTCTAAGATGAATTTACAAAAGCAAGTTTGTATTCTATTCATCACATAGAAGGTAATGTATGCATCTTGAAATATTATGAAGAGGAAAAAGGTATTAGTCGTAGGTATTTTTGGGATGGACAGACAATTCTTTGTAGTTGTAAAAATTTGAGTTTTGGGGTATACCTTGTCGCCATATATTTCATTTAGGGATGTCGATGGGGTGGGGCGAGGCGGATGTTGGCCTTTCCATCTCCATCCTCGCCTCATATTTTTATCCCCATCCCCATCCCCATCCCCGCCCCACCACCCATCTGGGTACCCATCCCCACCAAATCCCCACCTTCCCCGCCCCACCATCCACTAAATCCCCACCTCAAATCCACCAAAATAATACTTATAAGTTAGTAAAAAATTCAAATACTAATCAATAAAAATTATACATAAATGTTTTATAAAAAAGAGTTGTTAACTTTTAAAACTATTTATGGTCATGAAATTATTTTTGAATATAATATATAAATTGTCTTAACTATCTATAATGATAGTAGGTATGATGTGGGGCGGGTGGGGATGGGGCGGGGCGAGTGGGGATGGGGTGGGGCGGGGCGGGTACAAAGTAAAATCCACCCCCGCCCCATCACCCATGGCGGGTATGATTTTCATCCCCATCCCCGCCCCACCACCCACCAAACTAAGACTCATCAGTCATCCCCGCCCCAAATGGGGCGGGTCTCCTATTTGACCCGCCCCACTGACATCCATAATTTCGTTACCGGTGCACAATGATTGTTTCAAGATCCCTTCATCCTACTTACCCCAACGATGGCATTGCGATAGATTGCAAACTACTTATGAAAATGAAGAACTTGCATGCAAGGGGTGATATAGCATTGACAAATTCATCTAATCTTGTTGAAAATGATGTTAGAGGCCAGGTATCGAAGATAATGTATTGTGTCCCCTCAAATCCAAGACTAAAGGTCGTCCCCAAAATTAACATGAGCAAGGTGGAAAAGAGATTGGGAAGAAGAAGGTCAAGAGTTGTTTCATACGTAAACAACCCGATCATACTAAACCAATTTGTTCGAATAAAGAAAACGTATTTTCTTTAACTAATATGAATGAAGATGATTGTTCTTCATTGCAAAAGAAGCAAAAAACAATTGCAGCAGATTCGGGATTAAATCCTATATGTTGAAGTATTAGACAGAATTTGACTTTACTTGAAGTTTCAAATTATTAGAGATGATATATTTTGTTGTAATTTGAACGTTGAGGCACTTATGATACATCTTATATTGATGTTTACTTTTGGGTTGGTAATTTTATACTACTGACTATGCCATTTTATAAGGTACCATACCATTTTTAAGATAAATTTGTGATGACAATTACAAAGTGCATGTTCTATTCGTTGTTTTTTTTTTTTCCCTCTAAATTTTTTATTTTGGATGGAATTGTTAGTGTACAATTTATGCAAGTCTTAACTTAAGCTAGTTTTCCAATTAATTAATTAATGTATTTGATGACAACCTATTATATTAATAACATTGCTACTCTCCACCTAATGGATTCCATTGAAATAAGAAAAAATACAATCAATAATAGGAATTTGCTAATTGTTAAGCATAGCTCTACGGACTATGTATAACAAAACCGAAAAAATAAGGATAAAATAAAATTCGAAAAATAGTACTTCCTCCATTTTCGAAAGGTTGCAATAAAGGATTTTTTTATAACTCACATAAATTCTTCATTTGTTGCAACCTTTCGAAAACGTGGGAAGTACTAACTATTATTAAAAAAAAAATCAAAACAGTTTTTTTAAAAATAGAAATCGGAGTGTTTGTCCCCACACCACATCTTTTCCCCAAATTAAAAAAAGGAAAAGGGGACGCAACTTTCTTTCTCCCTCTGATTCGTTAGGGTTCAACCAGGGTTTGTCGACGGACGGTGAGAAGCGGCGGCGTGGCGCGGTGCTGTACGGGTTGGTCTTCAATTCGCTCGAAAATATCTGTAGACACTAAAAATTTATTAGTGTATTACATTAAAATAAATTGATTATTATTGAGCTAAAATAAATATAATTAGCTCACTTTAATTAATTTAGCCCACCTAAATAAAATATCCAAATTAAATCAAATAAATATAATTTGGGTTGTCAACTATTTGGGCCAGTCAATATTATAGTCCAAATAAGATGGTCAAATGGCAAAGGTAAAAAAGACTTCCAAGTCATAAACGGGCCCAAGCCCATAAACTACCAAGTCCATGAAGGGATGTCCATTCCCTATAAATAGACCTCACCTCCTTCAGTTGAGGGGACCAGAAAATCATTATTCTCAAGAGCTCATAAATTTCTCTTGGAATTCTCTCTGCAAATAGTCAACAAGCACATCAAATCCGTGCCGACTATTCAGATACACTCAAACACATTCGACTGACATTCAAGCTTTTGTCAGCCCTCATTCGAATATACCCAAACAAAACTCAAACTCAGGTTGACGTTGACAAAACGTCACTCTATGCTCAACTCCACGTCGACATCAACACGTGTCACTCTCAAGCTACGGAACAAAATCAGAGGACTTAGTTTATTTTCATTATAAACTGTTTACAGAGATTGTAGTCAATACATTTATTGAAATATAATTTCTTTGTTACTTTGTTTCCTGTCTTATTTATTTTGACTCGAAATTTGTGTATACAAATTTTAGCACGCCCGGTGGGACTATCTCTGCCTCTCATCTCTGTTTCGTCATCATCAACAAACCTAAGAAATGGCCTCAAGCAAGAACATCTCTCAATCTTCTGAAAACTCTGCCGACACCCTACGAAAATCTGTAACGTTGGGTGACTTTATGGATGACATGACTCTTGGTTTTCGCACTAGAGGAATGAAAAAGGCTGTTGTTGCTGCCGCTGCTGCTAAGCTTCGAACTGCAAATGTTCCTACCAGTGAGAGAAAACTCTTTAAGCCTGCTGCTGCTGAATCATCCATCATGTCTGATTCACACAAGGAGCGTGAAACCCCCGTGTTTGGCTCAACTGCTTTGGCTGAACACGAGCCATCATTCATTGCTTCTCAAATATGGAAGCAACTCTCATCTGATAAGTCGGACAGGCTGACCGTTCACACTAGCCCTCTCTTTGATCCACTCAATGTAGAGAGTGATAATGAAACACGTGATGATATTGTTGTCTCATCACCTCTAACGATTTTCGACTTAGAGGAACCCTTGTTGTCTTCACAATCGAACACTACTGGTGTTATGGTGACCTCAGCTAAGACAGTTGAGGAACAACTTGCTGAAATGAATAGCCTACTCTAAAAATTAATGAAGGATGGAGAAGAAAAAGATGCTCAAATTCGACTCCAAAATGAGCAAATCGCTGCCCTCAACAAGAAACTTGAGGAAGGCGACGCAACATCAAGATAGGGTGATGAAAGTGAAGGGGATAGTGGTGAAGACGTTCGTCGTCCACCTACAACCCGACAACTTGAGTTATTGATAGCTCACGCTGTCAAAAATCAACTTGGAGAAAGTTCTCATGGCAGTCATCGCTCTGTGAAGCCTTATACCAAAAGGATCGATAAGCTGCAGATGCCTTTTGGCTATCAACCCCCAAAGTTTCAGCAATTCCATGGGAAAGGAAATCCTAAGCAACACATTGCTCACTTTGTGGAAACATGCAACAATGCTGGTACCACAAATGATTTCCTGGTCAAACAATTTGTTCGTTCCCTTAAAGGCATGGCCTTTGACCGGGTACGTGATTTACCCTCACAATCCATTGACAGTTGGGATCAAATGGAGGAGGAATTCCTGAACAGGTTCTATAGCACTCGACGTATTGTCAGTATGACTGAACTGACTAAGACTCACCAGTGGAAGGATGAGCCAGTCATCGATTACATCAATCGTTGGCGCGCATTAAGTCTAGAGTGTAAAGATCGCCTAACTGAAGTCTCTGCTGTTGAGATGTGCATTCAAGGAATGGATTAGGACTTGATTTATATCTTGCAAGGTATAAAACCTAGGACTTTTCAAGAGTTGGCTACGCGAGCTCATGACATGGAGCTTACCATTGCCAACAATAGAGGCAAAAGCAACACTTCTTCAGAATACAAGAAAGAGAAGAAGGATTTTAAGAAGACCGACAAGACCGCAAAAAGTTCGACTAAGGAGTCAATGTCAATCACGACCTCCTCGCCTGTCAAGATCTCTAGCAAGGTTGGCACTGAAAAGAATAAGGGTTCATCTTTTCAAGAACCTAGGAAAAATAGGCCAACCTTGAAAGAACTCCAAGCAAAACAATATCCATTTCCAGACTCTAATTTATCAGAGATGTTAGATGATTTGCTTGAAAACAAAGTCATTGAGTTGCCCGAAGCTAAGCGTCCTGCAGAGGTCGGTAAGACTTCCGTTCCTAACTACAGTCGGTATCACAGGTTGATTAGTCATCCCATAGAAAAGTGTATAACACTTAAGGAGAGAATTATGCAACTTGCAAAGGATGGGAAAATTATACTGGATTTTGATGAAGTTGCTGAAGCTAATCACGCCTCCGCGATGTTAGATTCTTATTGGGAGGCTCAAACTCTGCAGTTTGGGAGTTTGGAGCCAGTAATTGTACATGTCTTTGCGGCCAGGTTCTCCAAGTTGATGATGTGCCATCTGTTGAGCACAGTGTCCCAACTGAAAACCAACATGGAGAGGATGATGAAGGGTGGACGTTGGTCACTAGAAGGAGGCCTAGACGACAGTCGAAGCCTCAACCAAAGTCTGTTTGTCGTAAGAAGAAGCATAAAAAAAGAAAGGGCTCAAAACACTCGAAAGGAAAGAAAAAGTCAAAAAAGCATACTAAACAGCAAGTACTGCCAATTGACTTGCTTGAACAGGATCCACTTACCCCAGTAACCTTAGAAGAATTCTTTCCTGAAGATTACTTCACTACGGTTACTGTTAATGCTACCTCATTTGTTGAGGATGAAGAAGAAAAAGAAGAGGAGGAGGATCAAGAGCCTGTTAAAGAAAATGAAATCTCTGTCAAAGTAACTGTCCAACATTCAGGGATGGAGATAGATCCAAAGATATTGGCTATCTTGGAAGCTCTTCTTACACACATGGGATGGAGGCAGATCTTTCATTTGCCTCGAGAAATGTGTCGACATGTGGCTCTTGCACTTCAGCACCCAGAACTATACCTTGACAAAGTGAAGGATACT
Organism: Beta corolliflora; assembly: GCA_947648045.1. Lineage (NCBI taxonomy): Eukaryota > Viridiplantae > Streptophyta > Magnoliopsida > Caryophyllales > Amaranthaceae > Beta > Beta corolliflora. The sequence goes on from CANSZD010000594.1 coordinate 100,415, forward strand.
GGAGAGCTAATAGAAAGTTCGGCTAAATGCGCGTCATGTAATTTTGCCTTAGCCTTCACTGATGAAGACTTATTGTTGGGTTCAAAACCTCACAACCGACCCTTGTTCGTTTCTGGTTATATCTTCGGCCAGAGAGTGAACCGTATCTTAGTGGATGGGGGTTCAGCTGTCAACATCATGCCAAAATCAACCATGACTGATTTAGGGATCACTATGGAAGATCTTTCTGATAGTCGTCTAATGATCCAAGGATTCAACTTGAACAGTCAGCGTGCCATAGGTATAATACGTCTTGACCTTGTGATGGGAGAGTTAATATCATCTACTCTCTTCCATGTTATAGATATAAAGACGTCGTATAAAATGTTGCTTGGACGACCTTGGTTGCATGAAAATGGGGTAGTTGCATCGACCCTCCATCAATGCCTGAAATTTTATCGTGGAGGCGAGAAGAAAATAAATGGGGATGTCAAACCCTTTAGCACGGCAGATTCATACTTTGCCGATGCTAAGTTTTTTGAAGATGGGGAACCATCATGTGAAATGTTGCCATCTAAAATTCCTTTAACAGGGAAAAGGGGTACAAATAAAAATGGTGATATTCCCTCGTCTTCAAGCTCTAGCGAGTCAGCCACCACTGAGATGCAACAACAAAAATGCAAAGAAAAGGTAAAAGAAGAAGTTGTTGCTCAACCCATTAAAGCAACGAAGAAGGCAATAACGACTTCGGTCTTGCGATACATCCCTAAATCACGTCGTAAGGAAGGGGAGTCACCTTTTGCAGGGTGTCAGGTTATGAAAGTAGAGCCAAAGAAAGAAAAAGGAGTAGATGAGACTACTCTTCAATGTTTAAAGCAAGAAGTGGTTGTTCCTTTACCTAGAGCCAATCACAATCAAATTGCTAAGCCTCCAACCTCACAATATGTTGATCAATCCAAGAGAAAATGGCTTAACAAGGGTAGGTTTGACCCAAATGCTTATAAACTCATGGCAAAGTCTGGTTATGACTTCGAGAATCCAGTGCCCATGGGCAATGTCATTGAGGTTGATCCTCATGGAATTAATGACACACAAAAGAAATTGCAAGAGTATGACGTTGAGGTATGTCCGACTAAAGTAGGCTTGGGATTTGAAACCCTAACACCCATCAAAATTTCTGCACGGCATAGAGGGACAACCTCTTCTTCGCAGTATATTACTGCGGAGGAATTTGAAGAAAATGAAGATGAAAATAATGTGCCTCAGCAAAAAATATCGGTCTTTGATCGACTGCAGTCTCTTGTCGTACAGGACCATACATCGGTTTTTGACAGGCTTGGTGGATACGAGCTAAATGAATGTGCGAAGTCAAAAACACAAACACCCTTGCAAAATCTCCGATCTTCTAAAAAGAAAGCATATGTCTTTAAACGTCTTGGTGCATCGACCTCAATTGATAAACAACAAAGACGGTCAGTACTAAGTCGCATCACAAGAGGAAAAAATGAACTCAAAGGCGAGGACGCACCTCAAAGTGTTATCCCATCTCGCATGAGGCGTACACATATGGTAGACATCATTGAACATGCACCCTTGAAAGCCAAGGGTCGTGTCATAGTGTTAACAAACCAAAGGAGTTCGTCTAGTCAAGAAAAAGAAAATGATGTGGAGTTTGTTTCTTCAAACCATATCACAGGGCATGAGGCTCCTGAAAGTGACCGGGAGATGGAAACAGATGAGGCTCCTAAAACTCTTGAAGATGGGGGGCAAGTCACCGTTGATGAGTTAGAAGAGTTAAATCTTGGAACTCAAGAAGAGCCACGCCCTGTCTACGTCAGCTCTTTTCTTACCCAACATGAAGAACAAAAATATTCCAAGTTACTCTCTGACTACAAATACGTATTTGCATGGAGCTATAAGGAGATGCCAGGACTCGACCCAAAAGTCGTTGTCCATCGCTTAGCCATCAAAAAAGGTGTCAGTCCAAAGAAGCAATCCCAAAGACGTTTCAGGCCAGAATTAATTCCTGAAATTGAGGCAGAAGTAAACAAGCTCATTGATGCATGATTTATTCGTGAAGTCAAGTATCCTACTTGGATAGCAAACATTGTGCCAGTACGAAAGAAAAATGGACAGTTACGAGTTTGTGTGGACTTCCGCGACTTGAACGAGGCGTGTCCGAAGGATGACTTTCCACTCCCAGTAACGGAAATCATGATTGATGCCACCACTGGTCATGAGGCTTTGTCATTCATGGATTGTACCGCTGGATACAACCAAATTCACATGGCTCCTGAAGATCAAGAAGCAACAGCATTTCGTACCCCTAAAGGGATATTTTGTTACAAAGTCATGCCTTTCGGCTTGAAAAATGCCGGAGCTACGTATCAGCGTGCAATGCAGAAATTTTTTGAAGATATGATGCATCAAATTGTGGAGTGCTATGCAGATGACTTGGTGGTCAAGTCTAAGAAGAAGGAGAATCATCTGCATGACCTCCGTAAAGTCTTTGAAAGACTACGAAAATGTCAATTAAAGATGAACCCCCTCAAGTGCGCATTTGGCGTCACCTCGGGGAAAGTTTCTAGGCTTCATTGTCGGACACGGGGGGTATTGAAATTGACCAAGTAAAGATCAAGGCCATCCAAGAGATGCCTGAACCTAAGAACCTCAAGGAGTTACGTGGCCTCCAAGGGCGTCTCGCTTACATTCGAAGGTTTATTTCTAATCTAGCAGGAAGATGTCATCCCTTCAGCCATCTCATGAAAAAGGATGCCCCGTTCAAATGGGATGACTCGTGTAGAAAAGCCTTTGAAAGTATAAAGAAGTACTTGTCTTCTCCCCCTGTCTTGGGGGCACCAATAAAAGGGAAACCACTCATCCTTTATATCGCAGCACATGAGCGATCTCTGGGGGCAATGTGCGCTCAAGAGCAAGAAGATCGTAAGGAGACAACTCTTTACTACTTGAGCCGAACTTTGGTGGGTGCTGAATTGAATTACTCACCTATTGAAAAAATTTGCCTTGCTTTGATTTTTGCTATTCAAAAATTAAAGCATTACATGTAAGCTCATACAGTTCACGTCATCTCGAGGTCTGACCCGATAAAATACATTCTCTCAAGGCCCGTGTTGTCTGGCAGACTTGCAAAGTGGGCTATGCTTCTAAAACAATATGACATTGTGTATGTCCCGCAAAAAGCTGTCAAGGGGAAAGCAATAACAGACTTTTTCGCAGACCACCCAGTCCCTGCAGAATGGGAGATATCAGACGATTTGCTAGGTGAAGACGTGTTTTTCATTGAAATACTCCCACCATGGAAAATGTACTTTGACGGCGCCGCTCGTCATGACGGTGCAGGAGCTGGAGTTGTCTTCATTTCTCCAGAAAAGCATATACTGCCATACTCTTTTGTGCTAACTCAACTGTGCTCCAATAATATGGCTGAGTACCAAGCACTCATAATAGGCCTCCAAATGGCAATTGAAATGGGACTTAGAGACTAAGACATTCACGGGGACTCCCAATTGGTCCTAAAACAACTGTCGGGTGAATACGAAGTCAAAAAGAATGATCTAATCCCTTATCAAAGACAAGCGTCACAATTGCTTGACAAACTTGATACCATCAAGTTAGAACATGTTCCAAGGAGTGCCAACAAGATGGCTGACGCGATCGCTGGGCTTGCAGCCACTTTGGCACTGGGGGCAGAAGAAACAATGTATGTACCCGTTTGCAAACGATGGGTCGTCGCTCCTGATGACGATGATGTTGACGAATATCTTTGAAGAAGTCGACATAATCTCTGTCTATCAAATCGACAAAGAAGATTGGCGTCAACCAATTATTGATTATTTGGAACGTAAAAAATTGCCAAGTGATCCAAAACATAAGACGAGAGATTCGTCGTCGAGCCTCGCGGTTTATATATTATAAGGGGACACTCTATCGACGATCCTTCCATGGTCTTTGGTTAAGATGTCTCGGAGATGAAGAAGCAAAGCAAACCATGGAGGAAGCTCCACTGGAGTACGTGGCGCTCATCGGTCGAGTCCAAAACCGCATGACCGTATTAAAAGAATGGGTTACTATTGGCCAACCATGGTACAAGATAGCATGGACTATGCAAAGAAATGTGAAGCTTGCCAATTTCATGCTAACTTTATTCAACAACCTCCGAGAGCCATTACACCCCACGCATCCTCGGCCATTTAAAGCGTGGAGACTTGACGTAGTTGGCCCAATTATACCAAAGTCATTTCTTCGGACAAGCATATATTTTGGCAACGACCGATTATTTTTCTAAATGGGCAGAAGCCATCCCCCTACGTGAAGTGAAAAAGAAAATGTTGTTGACTTCATTTGTACTCACATCATCTAGGATATGGTGTACCCCGACGAATTGTCACCGACAATGGAACACCTTTTTACAATAAGTTGATGAAAAGCTTATGTAAAAAGTTTAAATTCACACAACATAGATCATCAATGTACAATGCACTCTTGAACGGTTTAGGCAAGCGTTATTCAACAAGACACTTTGTAGTTTGTTGAGTAAAGTGGTTGCCAAGTCCAAACGTGATTGGCATGAAAGAATAGGGGAAGCTCTATGGGCATACGGGACGACATATAAATCGGCAACACAATCAACCCCATACTCGTTGGTGTATGGCGTTGAGGCCGTTCTCCCCCTTGGAACTTCAAATTCTATCATTGCGAATTGCCATACAAGAAAGCTTGACTTCGATGAAAATGATAAATTTCGACTTACTCGAGTTGGAGGCACTTGACGAAAAATGACTCCAAGCACAACAAAAATCTGAGTGCTATCAAGCTCGTCTGTCACGCGCTTTCAATAAGAAAGTTCGACCTCGCTCCTTTCAAGTTGGAGACATGGTCCTAGCCATTAAAAGACCCATCATTATTTCCCGCAAGATAGGAAGTAAATTCAGTTCTAAATGGGATGGTCCATACGTTGTCAAAGAGGTATATACTAATGGGGCGTATAAAATTGTTGACGCCGAAGGATTACGTATAGGGCCTATCAATGGCAAGTTTCTGAAGCGCTACTACTCATGAAAATTGAGAGCATTGTTCAACTCCTATGCAAGAGGATAAACTGCATATGTTGAAAGAAAATATATGTGAATTTGAACTACATTGGCTTGATCTTGTAAAAGCAATTTGTTGATTTTTGCAAGCACGTAGGCAGCTAGGGTAACATAAAAATTACTCGAGTCCAGCCACACCAAAAAAAAATTACAATCATTGTAATACTCCTGGCCCGCAAGAGTATAAACTGTGAACGGTGAAACAAAAAAAAATTGCAATCATTGTAGTACTCCTGGCCCGCAAGAGTACAAACTGTGAACGGCGAAAAAAAAAAAATTCTATCATGTAATACTCCTGGCCCGCAAGAGTCTAAACTGTGAACAGCGAAACACAAAAAAAAAATGCAATTGTTAGGCCCGCAAGAGTATAAATTGTGAACGGCTAAATAATAATGATAAAAAAGGGATGTGTTCATCTTATCAAAAAAAAAGAAAGTAGAAAGGGACAAAGTCTCAATCCATCCACTCAAAGGGTTTGATAGTAGACTGAAGCTCGAGAAGGTTCACCCTATGTTGTTCAAGTTGGGCAATCTCATCAATACTCAAAGATGGAGTTGCTTCCAACTCATCCAAAGTCCGCTTTGTAGCCTTTATCTGTTCTTCATAGGATGTTAAAGAGGTCTTGTTAGCTGTCAATTCATCAGATAGATGGATTTTCTCCTCACGAGTTTTTCGTAATTCAGCTTCCAGATCACTTATCCTTTTCGTGACTGCCGCATCATGCTCCTCTAATAGTTTTTGCCTCTCTTGCTCTTTAACAAAGTTGGACTCAGCTTGTTTCAGCAACTCCGATTGAGCACGCATGTCATGCTCCATATGCTCTGATCGTTGGCGCCCTGCAACTTCTGCTTCTAAAGCAAGATAAGACTTGACAGACCAAAAATAGGAATCGACCTGACGCTTCAGTGGACGTGGGTCACCTTTAAGGTTTTGTATGCCTTTATACACCATGCGAGCTTCTGCATATTTTTCCTCAACCTCAAAAAATGGTGATTGTTGCAGCATGGTCAGATAGCCTGCTCCAATGCTTCTGATAGCATTGGTAAAGATAGTGGAAGAATTAGGCCCTGGACGAAAAGTGTTAGAAGATGCAGTAGGAATATGAACACCCTTTATAGCGTCATCGGAGGCGTTCACAGCGTTAGGATGAATATCCAAAGCCCTAGAGGCAACTTCAAAAGAATTGGGACCCTGAATTGATCGTTCACTTGCGAGTTGAGGAAGATAGACAAATTGGATGAGTCTGCTTCGATTGGTCCCCACTAGTCGAACCCTTTATGATCCTCAATTCCTTTCCTTTTCTGGTTGGAGGATGGGTATCACCCTCTACAGACATATTACCATTTACAATGTCTTGAATGCTCGCATGCAAGTCAACGTCACCGTCCTAAAAGGAAATAAATAAATAAAAGGAACCAATTAAATAAATAAATAAATAAGAAGAAAAAGAAAGAAACCGGACTCACTAAATGAAGATTGGTAGGAAGAAAAGGAGAACTCGGTATGTTGTTAAAAAACTCCCCAAAGCTCGATGTATCAACTTCTTGAGCCTGGGAGGTTGACTTCCTCTTCCCATTACGTTTGTGTTTAAAATTAACATCGGACTCTGTGTCACTGGTGTATGCGCCATCAATAGAACCATGATGATTTACTGTTTGTTTATTACTGCGGTTGTCAGGGCTACCTCTAAGACGTGAACCATCATCTTTTGGTTGACTCAAACGTTTTCTGTCATCATGCCGTTGATCTTGCTTGGACTTTAATGCATCAAAAAGACGCTCGAACAAAGAATCTGAACATTCTTCCTTAAATCTCCAATAGTCACTTTAGGCCACCAGCTAGCAAATTCAGATGTCACCAAGTTTTTCCAGTCCAGTGATTGGCATGGTGTAAAAACACGAGACTGACTTCCTGTAAACAAAAGCAACGTCCAATAACGCAAAGCCTCATAGTAAGCCACCTTCCGTTCTTGTACATCACGGCGCAGTAGACCAGTGTAATCTTGGCAGTAACCAAATTGCCTCCCAAATCGATGGGGGGAGTAGGGTTCAGCATGAAAAATGTCACAGGAATGCAAGACGAGGTAGCCTGATCAAAGAGAAACCATATAACTGAATTTGACAGGGTGCAACAGACCGTCGTCATGCAAAACGTCATGTTTGTTCTTATTCAACATGGTGCAACCCACGTTGATTGACGCCCCTGCATGTATAAGACTGTCAGCATCCTCTCCATTAAAGAGTTTTGACCCTTGTGCACCTGAATATATAACCATCAAAGGACCAGGTGGAACAGGGTCGGCGTCATGGTGAGTGTTGAAATAATATGCTAGCCAACCATAAAGATAATGAGCTGGGAAGAGGGTTTTTGAGAAAGTCTGGTTTTGGAGCTCTTGCAATAGCATTCAAACCGCGATATATACTGAAAAGCACAGAAGCGCAAGACTAATGGTTTGTCCACATGCCATCAAGGTAGCAATCTCAAAAGTGCCTCGGTCTAATCAACCTATCTTCGTAGTCGGGGAGCACAAAAGTGCATAACTGAACCAAGATATAAAGGCAAAGAACATAAGTATTTATTCTTCTATTCACGGCTTTTGCCCGAGAAGGTCAAACATATCCGATTTTGCCTTCTCCCAAACAACGGGCCGAGTTTCAATGTTTACACTAGGATTAGCGGTAAATTTGGGCGAGACTCGGAGTACCTTCGCCTCTTGTTAGGTTCCTTGTGAACTCTCTTCTGTTTACACCAAAAATCAATCCAGCGTTGAGCACTCACACCTCTCTTAGAGTTGGCATCTTTTGCCAGAGTATGATAAACAACAAATAGTATCTCACAAGCTTGAGATAATAATCGTTTCCCCTCTGTGTCTCGAGCACGGATGATGCTGTAGCTAGGGACTGTCTCATCATAAATCTTCCCAACAATAGGTAACCCTCCAAATTTGTACATTTCCCACAATGAAATAGACCACTCGCCAGTCATGGTATGAAGTGTATTGCTAGTAGGGCACCAGCTCTCACAGAATGAGCGAATGATGTCAGGGTTCTTGTCATACAAATAAAGAGAAGCCTGAACTGCAGAGTAAATAGAACAAGAGTCAAGAACTGCTCCAAAGCGAGATAGAACGTCTTCGGTCCACTCCCAATAGCCAGACAAATAAACTGCCTCGCCCAACATTCTCAAATTTTTCGAACCCCACCGCACCGAACCTGAAATGATACTGCGGCCAAGCATTGATGAAGACGTAGGAAGCTCAAAGTTGTCTCGAAGAGTGCTCTTAAGGACATACATTGGAATTGCATCGCGGGACCCCTTGTTCACCTTTACTGACATTTCACTCAGTAATGATCCTTTGTCAATGTGCGTCTGCATGCCGTCAGGACGAAGTAGTGATTTGTGAATAACGAAGTTAGTGCCAGTCCGTAGATCAGCTTCTTCATTGTCGATTAAAGAGAGATGAATGTCTTCGCCTCTCTTAAATTCTTTGAAGTACACCATCCTGAAAAAAAAAAGAAAAAAAAGGTGTGTGTCAGAAAAAATATATATATAAATAAACAAAGAGGGGAAGGGTTGGACGCCGCGTCTTCGTCTTCAAGGGACTGTCTGGAGGTGACATTGTCGCAGTGCTAAAGACATACAAATAACACCCCTGACAGGCTCATAGTCGCACATATGGCCCATCGCGACGAAATCCCCGTCTTCGTCTTCAAGGGACTGTCTGGAAGTGACATTGTCGCAGTGCTAAAGGCATACTGATAACATCCCTGACAGGCTCATAGTCGCACATATGGCCCATCGCGACGAGATCCCCGTCTTCGTCTTCAAGGCACTGTCTGGAGGTGACATTGTTGCAGTGCTAAAGACATACGAATAACACCCCTGACAGGCTCATAGTCGCACATATGGCCCATCGCGACGAAGTCCCCGTCTTCAAGTGAACCTGTAGTATAGTACAAAAAAAAAACACAAATACACATGCACAAAAAAGGGATATGCAGATAAAATATTTTAGACTAAAGGGTGTAACAAAAAAAATTAAATTTCATCACCTCATAAATCTTGAGTTTCTGGTATTGCTCCAAAGACGAGCACAAAAGTTTAGTATCTCGAAAAAAATTCAATGTGCTGCAAGTCAAACAAAGTGCGACAAAATCCAAACTGTTAGTAAAAAAAATACAGTCCAAGTATGCTAGATTGGTTTAAAAAAAAGAATGAGAGGTAAGTAAAGGGTTTTTGTGATGCAAGTTGAGAACTTCCTATATGTTAACCGTTAGCACTACGTAAGTGTATCAATACAAAGCACGATGTTGACTGTTGGTATCACATGGTAAACTATTCAAAATAAAAATAAGGAAAGAAATACATGTCGGATGGGAAGAATATAGTATCAGATGTTGCAGATAAAGACTACTCCAAGCAAATCATGTGAATACAATTTTTTTAAAAAATTGATTTCATACGAAGTACAATATTGTCGCTAGATTAAATAAAAAAGGATTGATGCATAACCCATGGTAATCTACGAGTAGCATGACATTATCATCATCACCCAAAATACATCCATGAAACTTTTAAGAAAAAAAAGTACAAAGGTTTGCGCCATCAAATTCTTCAAGTCTTTTTACATAAGGAATTAAAGGACTGCACTAAACAAATTCTACTTAAGGAATTAAAAATAAAAAAAAAAGAGAAAAGAAAAGAAAAGTGCAGAGTATTACCTTCTGGTTTATTCTTGGACGTGTGCTGAAGCTTGAAGGAAAGCTCCTGCTTTTCAATTCTTGACGACGACGTAGCATGAAAGAAGTGGAAGAAGTACGAGGGCTGTTGAATCCAGTACTACAAAAAATCAATTTGCTTGTTAAATCATATGAAGACTAGCGGAAGTGATCACTAATTGCCTTAGGCGTATATTTATACATCCTTTGATGAATAAAACCCTAATACTCCTACGATTAGGATTATTTTTCCAAGTCCAAAACTTGATAGAGTTGTGAACAACACACAACTTATCTGCAACACACAAATGATTGTCACCCTAATTGCTAAACCAAACTCAAGTTCGAGCCATTGTCACAATTAAACACTTCAAATAGTGTACGTAACACTAGAGGTGGCAAACGGGTCAAACGGGTCGGGTACGGGTCGGGTCATTATGTGCCGGGTCATAATCGGGTCACCTTTGTGTTCGGGTTCCTGTCGGGTCCGTTCGGGTACGGGTTAATTTCGGGTCCATTAAATTTCGGGTCCCATCGGGTCGGGTTAGATCTGGTTGGGCTAGGTCAGGTTAGAACGGGTCGGGTTAGGTCGAGTTTTTATTCTAGCAAATAAATAAAGCACATATAAGACTAATAAAACTAAGTTAAATAGTTAATGGGAAGTGGTTAAGTCATATATCGTATCTCACGATAATTTTTTTCCTTAAATTTGTTTAAAAACTAACTAATATGACAACTTTTCGGGTCGGGTCGGGTTCCGGGTCATCATTATCGGGTGAATTCGGGTCGGGTAGATTCGGGTTCGGGTTATATTCGGGTCTATTTGTTTCGGGTCGGATTTGGGTCGGGTCGGGTTATTTCGGGTTTTCGATTCCATTACGGGTCATTATTTTCGGGTGGGAAACGGGTCTCGGGTCGGGTATTTCTGGGTCAACGGTACGAGTTTGTTTTGCTGGCCATACGTAACACCTGTCTCGAAGGGCAATTTGTAGACACTAAAAATTTATTAGTGTATTACATTAAAATAAATTGATTATTATTGAGCTAAAATAAATATAATTAGCTCACTTTAATTAATTTAGCCCACCTAAATAAAATTTCTAAATTAAATCAAATAAATATAATTTGGGTTGTCAACTATTTAGGTCGGTCAATATTATGGTCCCAAATAAGATGGTCAAAATGCGAAGGTAAAAAACTTCAAAGTATAAGTCGCCTGGCGCCAATAAACTACCAAGTCCATGAAGGGATGTCCATTCCCTATAAATAGACCTCACCTCATTCAATTGGGGGCCAGGAAAATCATTATTTTCAAGAGCCTCATAAATTTCTCTTTGGAATTCTCTCTCGCAAATAGTCAACAAGACATCAAATCCGTCCGATTATCAAGATACACTCAAACACATTCGATCGATTGCTTTTGTCGCCCCCATTCGAATATACCCAAACAAACTCAAACTCGGGTTGACGTTGACAAAACACGTGTCACTCTCAAGTTACTGAACGGAATCGGGGGACTAAATTAATTTTCATTATAAACTGTTTCTTAGAGATTGAATAATACATTTATTGAAATATAATTTCTTTTACTTTGTTTCCTGTCTTATTTATTTTGACTCGAAATTTGTGTATACAATATCATATAAAATCAATCAAACTTAGGAACATTGATTTCATTTGATTGCTTCATGTTATGTTGAATTGCTGGATTTGCTGCTGTTTCGTATAGTTAGACATTTAGAAATTCGGGTTTCATGAAAATAAGAAAAAGCAGTTTTATCACTCATAATTTCGAAATTCATATATAAATTATTAGTATTGCTTTGTTGATACATTTCGACTTACTTATTCATATTATTTTATTATTGAAGATTGGAGTAATTTCGAATTCGACCTTTGTTTGCCTCATTGCCTGTGTCTGTGCTAGTTTTAGTTTGCTATTCCAGAGTTCCTTAACTTTTCAGAAACACAACTTAATTATCATCATAGTTGAAAGTATTCTAGAAACTTCATTGTTGTTGCTTTGTTGATAAATTTCGACTAACTGATTCATATTATTGCTTAATAAATTGTTTTTAGATCTGGATCTTGTTTATTTTCTGATATCTGGGAGTTTTTATGAAGTGGGTATGAATTCTTTCACGTTTTTTATTTATTTATTTGTGTCATGTTTATTTTCTGAATTTTGGGAGTTTTATGGTTTAGGTATGAATTTATTTGTGATTTTTGATTTGATTTTTTGTTTGGGCATGTCCCTGCCAGTTCAAGTTGTCACTGCTGCTCCATTCAACCTGTCCGTTTCAACTTTTACTGCTGCCAAGGTACATTACTTGTATTCTTGTTTCATTGTAATTTGTATGATATTGAGCTGAGAATTGAGATTGTTTGGTACTTTGTCCAACTATCCGTGTTTAACACGCTTTTGTGGTTCATCTGGTTATGGTTATGTTTTTAGGGTGTCACTCTTATCTCAAAGAGAAAGGTTCGTTTCACCCCTCAAACTCGATACATTTTCATCTAGTGATTGATAATTGGTGCCACTGGTATTTAGGATTAAGATTAAATCTTTATCTTTTCAATCCTAATTGTATCTTTTTTTTTCCCATCTTTTTTAGAATTTTATAGGATTGAAAAAAAAAATGATAGAATTTGAATTGAAAAATTAAAGATTAGAATAATTTTAAAAAATAATTATTTTCTACGTTGGCGCACCCTATGCTCTCGAAATTGTACCCTTTTAGAATATATATTGATTTGTGCTTTGTGATTCATAATAATAATAGGAAGAAGAGACAACCCAATTGGCAATTCTACAACAGAAGCATCGATCGATCTCTATATTCTGATTAGTGTTATTTGTTTAATTTTATTAGTGTTAGTTGTTTCTTATTGATTTCAATTTGTATGGTTGCTGAGTGAATATAATATCATTTCTCCCAAAGCTCACATCTTTGGCTCAAAAACACGATTTTCGAAAGAAATTAGGTTACCTGATGGTTATAAGTTGAATTCATTGGTAAAGTATTCAGCTTTGGGAGTTTGGGTCATTAAAATTTTGTAGCTTTGAATGTATGATTGTTTTCTAAGCCAAAAAGATTTGATCTTTATGGATCTTTCTTTGATTTTTTTGAGTGACATACTATTTATTTATTGTACTATACATATTGTATGGTTTGTATCAATATATCTCTGTCAACTTTCATGTTTATGACCAATGATTGCTTATGCATGTTAACTTTCATGTAATGACCATGCTTAAGTTTCACTGTTTCGGTAAATTCTATACAATATGCATACATTTTTCACTTTGTAATGTCTAAGTTAGATTGAGAAAATAAGGATTTTAAAAAATTAAAAATTGACTATTTTCCAATGTGGCGCGTTGTATGCTCTTGAAATTGTGCCCTTTTAGAATATATATTGATTTTTGTGTTGCTTTATCCGCTTGTTGTTCTATAAAACAAGCTTGATGTTTTACCCATTTCAAAATTGATGGATTTCCTCTTGTTGTTTTATAAAATTTGCCTATTGTTTTATCGGTTTGTTGTTTTATAAAACAAGCCTGATGTTTTATCGGTTTCAAAATTGAAGAATTTCCTTTTGTTGTTTTATAAAATGTACATGTTGTTTTATCTATATGAAACAGTGCGCATATCTTGAGATATACACCCGGGTGTATAATCGAATTCTCTACGGGTAAATCCTAGTTATTTATTGGAGGAAAACAATCAATATCTATCCATGGTATTAGAAGTTCCTAGTTTGTTTGATTAGCCGCTTTTGTGTGTAGGGATATGGGGATAGAGAAAGAGCAGAGTAGCACATCCGAAGCCGAAGGAGAGGAAAAAAAGATTGTGATGCTGGCACTGAGCGATGAAGACTTGCCTTCGGAAAGACTACAATGTGGTACTCAAGTATATCACATTGGACGTGCAGAATTTCACTCGGTGGATCTGAAGCACAATATATTAACTCGTTCTTGCTTTCCTTCAATTATCATGGCTGATCAGTTATTATCTGCCATGGTGTCATCTTTGAATAAATTTATCTACTTGGTGGGAGGAGCGCGATCACCTGACGTCCAATCATCTGATGAGTCTGCCTCTTCCAACCACACATTCTACTCTGGCGGTTCATGTCTTGACATGTCTGATGAGGCTCCAGTGTGGCGTCCAGCTCCTGTCTTCGTTGAGGATAACACTTCTCCCAACTATGTTAGCTTTCTTGGCAATATTTACAACTTTGGATCTGTTCGCCTTGCGCCCCAGGTTCTTGACTGTGGTGCCCTTGGCCACTGTAAGTCAATTCGCTCTCTCCCTATCCCTCAAAGCCTTGCCGGTTGTAGTGTGTCTGTTCCTGTACTTCCCGACCCTTCCAACAAACGCATTCTTATGCGCCTCTATGGTGGTCCCCTTTTGTCGCCTTCCCTCTATGCTTTCACTCCCGATCCTGATGCTGATGCTATTGGGACATGGGAATGTCTCACCTCTGATTTCCAACTTTGGGCTCATGCTGCTGCTGTTGTTAATGGGGTCATATACTTTCACTGCCATAAAGTTCCATCTCTTCTTTGTGCTTTTCATATAACCAAGAAAATATGGTTGAAAGTCTGGTGGGATTCGTGCTTTAAGGACAATGTTGATATGAATGTCGAAACTTTTAATTTCGATGCAATGCTTCATTTGGGCCACAATATTTTGTGCTTTGCTGGTTGGACACCCATATATCCCCTGCCTGCTGTTTTTACCCTCGAAGTCATCTTTTACAAGTTCCAAGTGCTGGTCACTGGTGAAACTGTAACCGTCAAGGTCTGTGACTCCTACTCATATGAACTTCCGGGAAATACCAATGTGTTTCATTTCCTCCCATTTAGCAGGTACTCTTCTCCATCTTACCATCTCTTATACATGCTATTATTCTGTTACTTACTATCAAAGTATTTTATTGCCCTCTTTTGATGTGGATTCGATTTAAAAAGCTAAATTTGTTCATCAACTTAGTTGAAAGAGGCATTGATGGATAAATTCTCATTCCCAAAAATTTGCACTAGTGATTAGTTTGAGAGTCTTGTTTCATTTTGTTATTTGATAGCTCTACAAAGGAGTAGAATTTTCATATTTAATTATGAAGTTCTTGATGGTGTTCGGCTGTTTTCTAATGTGCTACTGTGTTCAAATTTCACATTCATCGTGCCTTGTAGTCTAGAACCTGTGGTTGTTTGATGCTCTTTGATGATTGGAGTGATTGTATTTCGACGGTACGTTAAAGGAAAGCATAATGCATAATTTATTAGACAAGTGTGAAAGATGTGAACCTGAAAAGAACACATGATGAAACAAAGTTTGAGTCTTTTTATAAAATTTTTCAAAGATCACCAAAGATACGGCAAGCCTTAAACCAAATATAATAATCATTAGAATCTTCTCATAGATGTGCCAAGAAGCAATAGGAAATTTATTGGAATGAATTGCAGTATAAACTTGGGTGTCAGGTGTAGGCCACTGGATGCTCCTGCATGATCAGCAAAACTCATGCAGATTGACCACTTCAAAAAAGCGTTCTTGCTTGTGGAGTGAAATTCAGCTGAATGAAAAACTGATATGTGATCTTAGTTTTAAAAGCGCGCGCCTAGGCGTGACACTGGGCACAAGGCGCACTAGGGCGCCAAGAAAAACGCCTCTGGAGGCTGAGACACTTACCCCTTCGAGAGGCGCAAAGGCGCAGGCTTTTTGGGCTTTTTTTTGTTTATTTTTCATTTTTTATCCTTTTGAGCCTGACCCACTAGAGGCGCACACCCCTCTTGCGCCTAGGTGCGCCTCTTGCCTTTTCAAACTAAGCATGTGATTAAGCTGAATTCTTTTAATTTCATATTCTCTCCACAGACGAAGAGGTAGTTAATCTCTCTGCAAAGGTTGTTAATGGTTTCTGTAAGGTAAAAAAAAAAAAGGATATAGCCTCTTGAGTTTTAATGCATTGATGATTAGTTAAATTGCACTTTAGGGCCTTGTCACTTCTGTGAACTAGAGGTTTGAGATATTCCCACTTTAATACTATGAGTCCATGACCCATGAGGTACAATGGTTGAAATTCCATCTAATTTAATAATTTTATAGGTGCAAGTGTGTAACAAAGTGTGAGAATCAACTGTGAACATAATATTGGATTTTCATATAAATTTGCAAGAATTGCATTATTATGACGGTCTAAACGCATGTGATCTGGTTGAAATTTGCACTATATCCTTGTGTTGACCAAAGCAAATCACCAAAGTTCATGAATACCAAATTGGAAATAAACCAAACATCAGGGCACTAAATGGGAAATGCCAAAATGTTCATTTTCATGAATCAATTTGTTGAATACAATGCTTTAGCTTTCCTCATATAGAGATTTTCTTGAATATGTAAAACACATTTTTCCCCCTTCCTCTATAAGTTTTTAGCTTGTGATTACTTCCTATGTAGGGTAAAACCTTATAATATAGTAAGTGCTTATATTATGTTGATTCCTGGGATGTTAAATGTTAGATGAGCATTTAATAAGCAGTGTGTCATGGCCTCATGGGACTGCTTTCCAGTTACCTAAGCTAGGAAGATGATAAAGTAGGTTTGCATCTACATTGACACCATATTTCTGAAATGCTTTTGTCTCTTTCTTATTTTCTATATTTCAATGAGCTTGGCACTGCCATGTTTTCCTCTGTCAACATTGTATACCTGTCTGAATATTAGATTTTAGATTTGGATTGCTAAAATTTGTATATAGCTCTCAAGTAACTTTTGTAATTTGGGCACTGAATATAATATGTTCTAGGAACTGTAAAAGTACTGCTCCCTCCGTTCCATCTTAAGGTTTAGGGTCATTAAGGATCCACAAGAAGGCAGAAGTGATTAACTTAATAATTGCAGCCTATCACAGACGATAGCCACCATGCCCGCCTCCGCAGCTGCCACAACCACGCAGGTCAACCACTACCAAACGAGGATGATTTGTTGGAGAAAACATGAGGCTGGAGCAGAGAGCATGGGATAGGGAACAAATGAAGTGTAGTTGGGGAGAGAAACGTGAGATCTTGTGATAAGAGAGTGAAAGTTAGGATTAGTAAATAGACAACAGGTTAGTTTGTTAATATACTGTCAACAGATGATAAAATTTGTCTTAAGGGGTAACTATGACTTCACATCCACGGGTGATGTCTAAGTGTCCAGAATTCTGGTTTTTTTCTTTCATTTCATAGTTAAAAATTTGTGTAATAGGTGTATTATATACACCATGCTTTAGATGAGAACTTCAGGTTGGTGTCATTCATCTTCATCGAATGCTATATATATCCATTGAATAATGAGAACTTTTAGCTGTCGATAAATGGACACAAATCCTTGTACTGAGGAGGTTTTTTTTCTGTACGATCTGTTTTTATGTAGTATTTTCTTTGGAATGTCAATAACCACTAAACCCCAAATTATTTTGGGACTAAGGCTTTGTTGTTGTTGTTGTCAATAACCACTAAAATGATTATCACCAAAATGCCATGCTGTGTTATTTGTGCATAGCAGCTGTAAAATGGTATGCTGAGCTATTTAACATCTCAAGCCCTATGTTATTTGTTACACCTCAAACCCTATTGTTTCTCAATTTTTACCTTAAGGTGCTAGGTGTTTGGAATTTATTCTGAGCTCTGTTGCTTGTAGGCTTTGCCATGTTGCTTGGCTCATGTTGAAATTTGTTTGATGATTTTGTGGTTCTATGTTTAGTTGAGTACTTAAGTCAGAGTTGAGATGCATTCGTGCATACCTGTGTAATGGTAAAAAGTGGTGGTTGTTTCATGCCTAAGTCATGTAGATCTCTTCATTTTGTTTTTTGGGTGCCAAATAGTATTTAATGAAAGCCATTTTGTGATGCTTCACAGATAAAATAGGACAACTCGTGTTTATCATCACTTTTCTTAAGTTATTTACTTGTGCTACATGCCTACATGTTGGATGCTTCTGCTACGCCTAGAAACTTGTTTAGAATAGTTGTGTTGTATTTAAGGCTTAGCTTCTTCAGACAATGGCAGTTGAAGATATGAATTATGAGTCCTATTGTCAAAATATATAATATCAAGAAGAGCTGCTCGAATCATACTTGTATATTCTTTTTTGGTCTTTTATCACAGAGACATGATATTGAGGCAATTAATGACACGGGTTCCTCAATTATTTTTACTTGTCACAGGGTAGCTGCTGCTGAGGAAGAGTATGGTAATAGTATTGGTCCTGACTCCTGAGGATGAGTACTTGCTCCTATTGCTTGCACATCGTCATCCAATTTCGGATTCCGGATGTTTTGCCTTTTAGTCTTGTGATGACTGATGACTGTTTTATAGTGTCGTATTTGGTTTACCAGTTTGTGGAAATACTTTAATTAGCTCTTTTCTGTGTACTAAAAGCCTAAATACAAGGATGGTTGTTTATGATAAAAACCCTGATTCCAATGAACAACAATTTTCTAGTTTATTCAAAATAACATGTCCTTTGGTTACTTGGGTTTCCCAATTTACTATTTCATCTAACAACCCCTCATTAATCCAAAGATCTATCAATCTTATTCTTCTCAGTTTCTCATGTTTTTGATATAATATGCAGCGTAACTAAACTCCAATATTCGAAAAACATCATGTTTCATGTCAACTTGATCATGAGCAAATGTCAGCTCTATTAAAGCATATCTCCGCTCATAAACAACAACCACTTCAGTCAAACTGCAAGCCATTGTAGCAATTGCAAGTGGCAAACCACCACATTCTTTAGCAACTGATCATGACTAACAAAATTTTGGGGTCCATACATTACCTTTAAGAAAAGTTCAGACAAGAAAAATCAAACAATTTATCAGATGAGGAATGATAAATCTCAGTAGCCTATTTATTCTAAATAAAGCTAGTATTTTATTAGTAAAAATAAAAAAAAAAAACGAAACAAAAAGCGTAGGCAATCAATATTCGCGAAAAGCACCAGTAGCACATGGGCTCATTGTTCAAGTGGGACCCATGTGTACCTAACCTTTAAAAACACGCATATTTTACCTGGACAATAGTTTGCATTTTTTGGACAATACTTCTTATATATTGGACAATACTTCATAAGATCTGGACAATACATTGCATGATATGCGAGAGTAGCTATTTCAAATAGCTGTTATCCATATATACTTTCTCTTTATCAAATTCAGTAACATACTCCGTATTACTTAAGACATCTACATATAAAACAAGAAGGCAAAAGCAACCAATCTTGAACAAGGTAATTAGAAATTCATTCATAACTTCAAAATACAATTTGTTTTAAGATAAGCAGCTTCTACTGCTTTCTCCTTACTTCCTTAGCAATGTTATCAACACAATCACCTTATATCTCAATAACCTTCTTATGTAAACTCTGCTACAAATTCTTCTGCTTTTCTTCTTCCATGCCCATCATAAACCCCAAAGAGCCTGCAAATTTCATACAAACTTCACCAGTTTAGCAAAAGTAAATGATAGAATATGAAAATATTCTAGATATTCTGTAAATATTATCTTTGTGTATTTATGTAAACTAAGGATTCTCATAGCTTTAGGTTGTATACCTATATATATTTATTAATGAGAATATCCCAAGTCAGGGAGAATTATACATTTCTACATGGTATCAAGAGCCTTTCTTTTCCTCTAAACCCTACATTTTTCGGTCCCTCCCTCCTCCTAGCCGAACCCACTGCTGCTTCCTTCTCACCATGGGTGACGACGTCTCCTCCACCACCAAAGACACCAACGTCTCACATCCTCCTCCTTCTTTCCATCCTGCTTTTGCCGTCACTAACATCAAGAATTCCATCTATCCCTATGGTTCTTGATCAAGAAGAAAGCCACTACTCGGCTTGGGTCGAATATTTCAAAATACACGTTTGCGCCTACCATGTCCATGACCATATAGACTCTACTGCTCCTCGTCCCTCTGACGTGGATACCGTCACATGGACTCGGCTCGATGCCATTGTCAAACAATGGATCTATGGTACTATATCCAAGGACCTCGCCCACACAATCATGAAACCCGGAGCCACCGCAAACGAATTATGGACCAGGTTAGAGGAAATCTTCTATGATAACAAACACACTCGTGCTGTTTATTTAGAGGAACAATTAACTGGAACTCGTCTCGAGAATTTTTCCAATGTCACGGAATACTGCAAACACATTAAGTTACTTGCCGATCAACTTGCCAATGTTGATAACCCTATTTCTGAGAAGAAGATGGTGCTCCAATTAATCTCTGGTTTGCCCAAGGGCGAATATGACACTCTTGCTACACTCATCCAACAATCTAACCCCTTGCCAAGCTTTAATCATGCACGCTCTCAACTGTTGTTAGAAGAAACGAGACGTGCCAAGCAAGAGGAGCATGCTGAAACTGCCATGGTTGCTCAAACTCCACCTCCTGTGGGGGGACAACAATCGGCACCGCCTCAGCGTGGTGGTCATAATCAGCGCGGTGGCCGGAACGGTGGCCGGGGTCGCAACAACTGGCGCGGGGGTAAGGGACGTGGCCGCGGTGGAAGACATAACCACAACAACAATAACTCTGCTTCCTCCTCTCAATATTCTCCACAATACTTCGCCCACTAATAACTTAACAATGGGCCCGACCCTCGCGCCCCATGGCTGCACTCCAACAGTGGGCTCGCCCACCCACCTGGTACCCTCAGCCCACTTGGGCTCCTGCACCATGCCCGTACCCGTCCCAGCCCACCACTACTCGGCCGTCCAGCAGCATTCTCGGACCCTCACCACGCGGGCCTGCTCAACATGCCTACTCGGCCCAACTGCCTGAACATGGGCCACCCATGTCCCTTACTGATCTCGGGTCAGCCTTCAACACCATGAGTCTTCAATGCCCCAGCGACCAATGGTACATGGATACGGGAGCATCCTCTCATCTCACCGATGTCAGTACTCTCTCTGCAATTTCTCTAATTCGAGTAATTATCCTTTTATATTAGTTGGCAATGGCACACGCATTCCGATTAAGGGTACTGGCACTTCTCACATACCCCCACCTCACCCACCATTTACTCTAAAAAATGTCTTATATGCTCCCCACATCATCACCAATCTTATTTCTGTTCGTAAATTTGCCACTGATAATCATGTTTCCATTGAATTTGATCCGTTTGGTTTCTCTGTTAAGGATCTCAACTCGGGGACCACTCTTACGAGATGCAATAGCGTGGGGGACCTCTATCCTTTCTCCAGCACTCCTCCAGTCCTCCCGTTTGTCTATCTTTCCGTTGTCTCCCCCTCCACTGGCACAATAGGCTTGGGCATCCCGGCGCACTTGTTTTTCGCTCTCTTAGGAATCATCATTACATTTCTTGTACTCAACAGTTTGATCATAGTTTATGTCCCTCTTGTCCTTTAGGGAAACATGTTCGCTTACCTTTTAAACAGTCTTTGAATAATACTATTTCTGCTTTCGATATTATTCATGCTAATGTTTGGACATCTCCTATTATGAGCAAATCAGGTCACAAATATTATCTTCTCCTTCTTGATGATTATACTCACTTCACTTGGGTTTTCCCACTCAAATATAAATCTCAGGTGTTTTCCACTTTTATTCACTTTCGCAACTATGTTAAAACTCAGTTTGAACGTGAAATAAAAGCTTTTCAATGTGATAACGGCCGTGAATTTGATAATGCCCCTTTTCACCAATTTAGTGCCAATCATGGACTTGTGTTCCGTTTTTCATGTCCTTATACTTCCTCTCAAAACGGCAAAGCCGAGAGATTGATCCGCACCACAAATAACATTGTCCGTACCCTCCTCGTTCATGCTCATCTTCCACCATCCTTTTGGGATCATGCCTTAACTATGGCTGGCTATCTACTCAACATCTTACCTACTCGAACCCTTCAAAATCTCACCCCTATGGAAGCACTCTTTCACAAAAAGCCTTCTTATGATCATATCCGTGTCTTTGGATGCTTATGCTATCCTAATCTCTCCTCCACCACCCAACACAAACTATCTCCCCGCTCCACTCCATGCATTTTTTTGGGGTTTCCCGCAAATCACCGAGGGTACAAGTGCTTCAATCTCTCCACTAATAAAATTATCGTTTCTCGACATGTCATTTTTATGGAAAATCAATTTCCCTTTCTTGATCTCACTCACTTCTCCCCCACCGATTACACGTTTCTAGACTCGATGTGCTCTCCCACTACATTTCGGCCCGGACACAAACTCACGCCGCCTCCCGGCTTCCGGGCCCAATCTCTCCCCGTCCGGCCCAACGCCCCATCCTTCTTCTCTTTCTCGCGCTCAAGCTGCTGCCCCTTCTTCTCCAGCGCCAAACACAAATCTCCCCGGCCCAAGCCCATCTGCTACACCGCACGGCCCAAACCAATCTTCCCCCGAGCTTCCCTCTCCCACGATCCGCTTTGGGTCTCTCCCCCCTAGCCCAATACCGCCTGTTTCCCAGCAGCCCACATCTCACCGCATGACCACCCAAGCAAGTCATGGGATTTTCAAGCCCAAACCAATCTTCAACCTTACAGCTCAATCTCCCTCCTTGTCAACCTCCCCTATTCCAAAGAATCCTAAACTTGCTTTGCTTGATCCTAATTGGCATGCGGCTATGACTGACGAATATAATGCTTTAATTACTCAGAATACTTGGGAACTTGTACCACGCCCTCCTGCGGGGGTGAATATTATTTGATGTATGTGGCTGTTTAAACATAAGTACAGGGCAGATGGGTCACTTGAGCGTCATAAAGCTCGACTTGTTGTTAATGGTAAGTCTCAGCAGGTCGGTGTTGACTGTGATGAAACTTTCAGTCCGGTGGTTAAACCTGCCACTATTCGTACAGTTCACAGCATTGCTATGGGTAAAAATTGGCCAATTCATCAGTTGGATGTCAAAAATGCATTTCTTCACGGGGATCTCAAAGAAGTTGTCTATATGCATCAACCACCTGGCTTTGTCAACCGTACTACTCCTAATTATGTATGTCGTCTGCGCAAATCTCTTTATGGCCTTAAACAGGCTCCCCGCGCATGGTACCAACGGTTTGCTGCTTATCTACGCCACATTGGCTTTATGTGCTCTCAGAGTGACAATTCTCTCTTCATTTACCGTCAGGGTCCACATACTGCTTACTTGTTGCTCTATGTTGATGACATTGTTCTCACCGCCTCCTCGGAACATTTGAAATCTTCTCGATTGCTTCTGCTCAAGTCCGAGTTCTCCATGACAGATTTGGGTCCCCTTAGCTATTTTTTGGGCATCTCCGTCACTTCGGACACCTAATAGTATGTTTCTTTGTCGGGAAGAAGTTTCTTTGAAGAAATCATTCACAGGGCCAAAATGACAAATTGTAAGCCTGTTGCCACTCCCGTTGACTCCAAATCAAAGCTCAGTGCTGATGATGGGGATCCTGTTCTTGATTCCACCTTATATCGTAGCCTTGCTGGGGCTCTGCAGTACCTTACTTTCACTAGACCCGATATTGCCTATGCCGTTCAGCAGTGTTGTCTTTTCATGCATGCTCCCCGGGAAGCACACTTTAATGCGTTGAAACGCATCATTCGCTACATCAAGCACACATTGGATCACGGTCTTCATCTTTATCCTTCTCCACTGACTCGCCTCGATCACCTACACCGACGCGTGAATGGGGTGTTTGCCTAGATACTCGTCGGTCCACGTCCAGGTTATTGTGTATTTTTGGGCGATAATCTCATTTCCTGGTCCTCTAAACGGCAGGCTACTCTCTCCCGTTCTAGTGCTGAAGCAGAATATCGCGGTGTCGCCAATGTTGTCGCCGAAACTTGCTGGATACGCAACCTGCTATCCGAGCTTCATTACCCTTTGCGTAAGGCCACTCATGTGTATTGTGACAATGTCTCTGCTATCTACCTCTCTAGCAACCCTGTTCAACATCAACGAACCAAACACGTTGAGTTGGACATCCACTTTGTTCGTGAGAAGGTCGCCTTAGGCCATGTTCGTGTCCTCCATGTGCCTTCATCATATCAGTATGCTGACATTTTCACAAAAGGTCTTCCTCGACAACTTTTCTTGGACTTCAGATCCAGTCTGAGCGTACACCCTCCTCCCGCTCCGACTGCGGGGGTGTGATAGAATATGAAAATATTCTAGATATTCTGTAAATATTATCTTTGTGTATTTATGTAAACTAAGGATTCTCATAGCTTTAGGTTGTATACCTATATATATTTATTAATGAGAATATCCCAAGTCAGGGAGAATTATACATTTCTACGGTAAACAAGAAAAATACCTCAAAAACAATGCATTTTAGGAAGATTCATCACAAAATAAACAATATCGAGCTCAAAAGAGCTTAGAATGAGAACGATCATGACTCGTAAACTCACAATTGAATAAAATTTTAATCTACTTTCAGTCAGTGTTCCTTCATGCATAGAAAAAAAGGTAGAATAGAGAGAACAGAGCAATGTATAAGTCAAATGAAAGAGATAAATATCTCAAATCATATGTTTTAGGACAACCAGTAAAGACTGCATTGTTGTAAAACCTTACTCGCATGCTGTCTGTTCCTTATAAGATACCTATTGCATTTGGACTCACTTCGATTCTATTAGAGAGAATACTTACATAATATAGTTTGCAATTCTTTTCAAATGTTCCCACTATGAGACTATGAGAGTTTAATATATTCCATGAGAAGTACTGCTACTATATATATATACCAATATGAGGACAAACCATATTTTTCATGGGGTAAAGCTCGTAAGTAGAGAGCAGCAATTAACACAAAGTGACATACAGATACATCTAGGACTTCTACATCAGAAAGTCGCCTCCATTCACTTTGATTACTATGTCTGAAATCGAAGAACAGAGCATCATTTAGCGGAAAGAGATGAAATTACAGTTTAGTCGTCTTCCTTGGCAGTGGACTCAAAGTCAAGGCAATAACCAGGTCTTTTTATAAGTATACAGGAACTGACACAAACAAAAATCTCTAGAAACTCGCATCATGAGTGTTGAATTATCAATAAAACAAAACCTAAAAATGTATATCATCAAGCATGCTATGTAAATCACTACCAAAACTCAGTATAGATTCTGAGCTTGATAATCAAGATGAAGGAATATGTCCTTAGACATCCCGGCAATTACTAAGTATAAAAAGGGAATTATTATAAAGATAATAAATTACGTTAGTTTAGTAATCACATTTACTTGCTAGAGAATAAATGTTGGTTAGTGGGACAATATTGATTGAACCTACAACTAAGTTAACCTAATCCTATGAGGTCACACATCGTAGTAACTAATTGAAATAAGGAAACCGGCCAATAGGAGAAATTAGGGTTAGGTTAGGTCTCTCTCTAAACCTAGTCTCCTACTATTATAAATGGTTATAATAGGAGATAGGAATAGTACGTTCATTTTGTCAGTAACTTTCAAACTAAAAAAGAGAGAAAAACCCTAATATTTCCCTTTGGAAAATCCGGCCACCCTCCCTAAAAAGTAAGATAGTGAAATCTGTTCATCCTCTTCCGTTCTAGCAAACGTGGGAATTCAATTGGTGCTCGTGGACTAAGTAGAGGGACATCAATTGCTGTTCTTTGATCTCTGGTATTTGCAATCCGGTGGAAAACACGCAACAAAGGTTGTATATTCTTTTCCTTATAATGTGATTCATTTTTATGTTATGCATGCGATCTTGTGATAGATGTTAGGAAATTTGTTTCATGAAATTTCGCTATATGTTCATCTATATTCCAACATTGGTATCAGTTTTGCCTCTTGCATAATATTTTATGATAATGTATTCATGTGCTATTTTGATTATTTTCATTCAATTAAGGAAGGGATTTTATTATGGATTAATTTGCATAATTTATATGGTGATTTTAATTGATTGGAAATTCTTAAAAATTGTTTTAACGGTTTTTTCACCATATACCCCCGACAAATTTTTTTTTGCACCATATACCCTTTCAACTTTTGAAATGCACCATATACCCTCGACGTTTCAAAAAATACACTGACATGCCCTTATGACTAACGGCGTTAGAGTTCCGTTAGTCATTAGGCCCTAATCCTACCCTAACCCTAATTAACTAACCTAAATCTACCCCTAATCCTAACCCTAACCCTAACCCTAATACCCTAACCCTAACACCTAACACCCCCACCCCCACCCCCCCTCCCCAACCACCACCCCACCCCTTTACCCCCACTGCCCCCACCACCCCCTCACCACCACCCCACCCCTTACCCCCACCACCACCCCACCCCTTTACCCCCCTTGCCCCACCACCCCCTCAACAACACCCCCCTCGAAGCCCCCTCCCCACTGCAGTCGCCCCTCCCCTTTCCGCCGTGACCCCCTCCCCTTCCTCTTCACACAGTTCACGCATTCTCCTACTACATACGCCTTGATATCACTCCTCCATGATTAACAAACTCCTTGCGAACAATTGGAGGTTTTAGATTACTTAATCCTCCATGATTGTAAACCGGCGACATTTTATGCGATTTCGCGCTCCATCGGCAACCAAGGGTTTCGCAATCACCGGAAAATTCAATCCATCCCAAGACCGATGATGACGAAGCGTTTCAACATCCTAAATCACGATTTGTTTGGGAATTCCTAACGTTTCGCGGTCCTTTTGCGCGATTTTGAGTTCAAAAACAACCTGCAACATTGAAATACGGTTATGGAGGCGTTCAATAGCTTGCGCGATTTTGCGGGGAATTGAACTCAATTATTGATTTCGAATTGAACCCAGCGGGGAGGGGAGGGGGAGGGGGAGGGGGTTACTGGGTTAGCGGGGAAGGGGAGGGGGTTAGCGGCGAAAGGGGGAGAGGGTGCAGGGCTTGCAGTGGGGAAGGGGAAGGGGGGTCGGCGAGGTTGCGGGGAAGGAGATGGGGGGTCGGCGGGTTGCGGGAGAGTGGGGAAGGGGAGGGGGGTCGACGGGGAGTGGGGAAGGGGGTCGGCGGTGGTGAGGGGGTGGTGGTTGGGGGGTGGTGTGTGGGGGTGGTGGTGAGGGGGTGGGGGAGGGGTGGTTAGGGTTAGGGTTAGGGTTAGTGTATTAGATTAGGGTTAGGGTTAGGGTTGGGGAAGATTTAGGTTAGTTAATTAGGGTTAGAGGTAGGATTAGGGCCTAATGACTAACGGAACTCTAACGCCGTTAGTCATAAGGGCATGTCGGTGTATTTTTTGAAACGTCGAGGGTATATGGTGCATTTCAAAAGTTGAAAGGGTATATGGTGCAAAAAAAAATTTGTCAGGGGTATATGGTGAAAAAACCGTTGTTTTAAACTATTTTTACGCTCAATTTTTTTTCTCCATCAACTTTACTGTTGCTCAATTTTACAATTAGATTTATGGATTAATGGAGATTAAAACGTAAAATCTAAATAACAATATTAAAATTCGGATTTTAATTTGTTAAATAAAATTAATCTAAAGCCCTATGTGAACCTGATGAATTGTAGCAAAAACAAATATGTTGTTTTTTTTTTCCTTTCGAAATATCAGATTTCATTCTCTCAATTTCGGATTTCTCATCTTGATGAGATTTAAACTCCAAAAATTTCTGATTTTAGTTGTTGAATTCGAAAATTTGGCCCAAATAATCTCTTCCAACTGGTTTTGTATACCTTTGCGCATTCCAATTTCAGTTTAAATTCATGTAATTTTTGCATTAATTAAACAAAGAATTTTTCCCCAACCATGGCTGGGTGGTGCATCGAATTCCGGTGCAGCCACGGTGGTTGAGGTGGTGGTGTATGAAAAGGGAGCGAAAATAAGGGCGCGGTGTCATAGCGGGGAAATCGATGCCGGCGAGTGGTGGCCGTGCAGTTTGCGCGAAATGCGCCGGTGTTCGCGGTGGGCATGGCAACTGCGGTGATGGGGTGGTTCCTCTTTGCCATGGTCGTGGGTTCTCGGGCCGGTCTTCGGCCAGCCCGTGTTCGTGGGTATTGGCAGTATTGCAGTTCCTCATTTTGGGGAAATTTTGTTGAAGAGTTTGACTTAGAGATGGCCAACAGTACGGGCCAATCCAGCCCAGCCCACCTCGTGGGACGTGTGGGTCGGACCCGCAAAAAGCCCGGTCCAGCCCAGCTTGAACCGTGAAATTGGTGGGTAAGTCGTGGGCCAGATTTCTTGAGCCCAGCCCACTAAAGCCCGCTACTAAAACCGCACAGCCCGGACCACGAAACCGGTCTAGCCCGGCCCATGAACCGGACCAGCCCAGTCCTTGTAGACATTGAACCAAATTGTGTATATTTTAATCAAATTGTATATATTTTAATCAAATTGCATATATTATAATTCAATTAAATTTTAAAATAATGAAATTATTCATTAATATTAATAATTGTATATATTTTAATTCATTTTAAAGATTTTATGTAACAATAATGAATAATTTCAATGATTAAATAATTTTGAAAAAAAATTCTCATGCCGGCCCGCCAGCCCGGTCTAGCCCACTAGACCCACAAACCGCCAGAACCGCTTCTCGAACCGTGAAAACCGATAACAGACCGGTGTGGGCCAAGATTTTTCAGCCCGCGAACCAGCCTGCCCAACCCATGAATTTCACGGTCCGGTCCTGGGCCGTGAAATCTCAGCCCACCCTGCTACGGTCCACAGTCCGGCCCGCCCAACCCGCACCAGTGGCCATCACTAGTTTTACTGCAGTTTTCATTTAAAAAAAAAAAGGAAAACAAAAGGAGACATTTCACAAGTTTTTTCAATGACTGCAGTTGTGCAGTTAGTTGACTTTTCCTAATTTTTCTTTTTCTTTTTAAATTTGAGCATTATTAATAATCTTCAATCATGCAAATTAAAGTTTAATTTGATTATTTCCATATATAATAGGTCCTAATTGAATTCAAATAAGGGAGTTTCCTAGAGTTAGTTTACTACTTAAATGGTTAAGTACTATAACTAATATGGAAGCGTTTTTTGCTTTAGTTATTTCTTAAATTTGTTAAGTTTAACTAAGTTGGCATGTTTACTTTTAATTGTTAACTTGTAAATATTATGTTTCTTTTGCTTGTTAATTGTTAATGAGTATAATTTTTATTTGTTTTATTTGGATATTATAGATGCATGGATGCTTAATATAATATGTATGATATTATGTTTTGCATGTTGTGACGAGTATGGCCCAAAACTAGGATAGAAAATACATGCGCATCGTTAAATTTTATGTAAATTAAATACGATCTGCGTATCGTTTGTATTTTTGTAATTTCAATTTTAGTTATTTACATTATAAATTCTATGTAATCAAGAATGAAGTTCCATGGTGAATCGAGGATGGAGATCCATAAAGATTCAAGGAGGAGTTCATGAAGATTAGTTTTCTTAGGTTTAGGGGCCATACTAGGATCACTTTTAATTATACTTATATTAATTTATGCGTTTAACATGTTTAAATGCTTGCTTAAGTTTATATGTGTGGTTATTTATGTTATGTGTTCACTTTAAATTAACCGACATAGTAAACTTAGGTCCCCAACATGTAATATTGAGTTTTGATTGCTTTTCCAAACAACACCTATAACGCCTTAGATAGTGAGTAATAAGTTCTGCCAAAGTAGGGTGTTGCTCATTTTATCCGGGGATAGTAGGGTAGGTTTTTTGAAACTTACATGTTAATGTTTGGTTTAACTCAACAAAATCATCAAAAGATAAAGTTTTGGATTTTGAAGCTAAGAGATAGGAGTAAACAAAGAGTTGTTAACCTGTCTACCGAGAATTATAATTAGTTATAATTTGTAAAGTGTTTACTTACCTCAACTACTATAAATTGAAGGCAGGGCCAAAGTCCGTTTGATTATAGTGGGAGGGGATCTTGGTTATTTCTTTATTCAATAGGGGACATTCATTTTGAATAAAGGGTAGTAGTTAATTAAAATTTGTTTAATTACTGCTTTCTTGATAAACATTGATTAAATCTTGCTTTATTATTTTTTGTTGTAGTTATCATGTCTAGTTCAAACAACAACACCTTCGATTTTAATTTGCGCTACTTACTCGAAAAAGACAAATTGACTGCAAATAACTTCTTAGAATGGGAAATGGCTGTGAGAATCGTTCTCAGAGCCGAAGGACGGGAAAATGTTCTTGACAATCCTCTCCTGAACCCCTGCTAGACACAGCTACTCCAGCTGAAAGGAGAGCAAGACAAACCATTGAGGCAAATTCTGTGCAAGTAACATGGTTGATGCTTGCTTGCATGGAACCAGAATTTCAAAAACGTTTTAATGGTCTGGACGCCTATTCCATCCTCCAACAGCTGAAAACTATGTTTCAGAAGAACGCGAGGCTGGAGAGGTTTGTAAGTTGCTGGAGTGCAAGTTGGGCAAAGGAAAACCCGTTGGTCCGCATGTGTTCAATATGATTGGATATTTTCAGATCATGGAAAAATTGGGCTTCCCTTATCCCCGTAACTAGCAATCGATATTGTGATCAAATCCTTGCCCGAAAATTTTCAAAATTTCCAGTTGAATTTTTACATGCAAGGAGGGGAGGCTACCTTGCAAGAGCTGCATGGTATGCTTACTCAGGCTGAAAGGAGCTTGACAGCTGAACCTGAACATAAGGATGTTCTTATGGTTAGGAAGGGCAAGCAATTCAAGAAAAAGGGGGCACCTATGAAGAAGAACAAGGGCAAGGATGTTGCCTCTGATGATACTTCTAAGCCAAAGGCCACTCCTAAGGCAAAAGTGGCAGCACTACATGAGTGCTTCCATTGCCATAAGATTGGCCACTGGAAGAGGAATTGCCCCAAATATCTGGAACATAAGAAGAGTGGTGCTTTAACTTCAGGT
This sequence comes from Beta corolliflora, assembly GCA_947648045.1. NCBI lineage: Eukaryota > Viridiplantae > Streptophyta > Magnoliopsida > Caryophyllales > Amaranthaceae > Beta > Beta corolliflora. The sequence continues at coordinate 131,102 of CANSZD010000594.1, forward strand.
ATTTATGTTATAGAGATTAACTTATCTACTTCAACTTCATGGGTATTTGATACTGCGTGTGGATCTCACATTATTTGTAATGTGCAGCACTAAAAAGAAGTATAACGTTGAGCAAAGGAGAAGTGGACCTCCGCGTGGGTAATGGAGCACGAGTTGCTGCTTTGGCTGTGGGAGATTGTAGTGTACTTTTACCTTCTGGTTTAGTATTAGAACTGCATCATTGTTATTACGTTCTAACTATACCAAGAATATATTATTTCGATTCCGGTTTTGGATTCGGAAGGTTTTTCATTTATAATTAAGAATAATTATTGTTCTGCTTATTTGAATGATTTATTCTATGTCTCAGCCAAGGTATCAAATGGTTTATATGTGCTAGACTTAGAAACCCACATCTATAACATAGACAGTAAGAAACATAAAACGACTGATTCAAACCCTACATATCTATGGCATTGTCGATTAGGCCACATAAGTTCAAAGCGGATTGAGAAACTTCATAGAGATGGAATTCTCAAATCATTTGATTTCGAATCATTTGATACTTGTGAGTTTTGCTTGATGGGGAAAATGACAAAGTCTCACAGGTTCAAGTGAAAGGGCCAATGACCTTTTAGCCCTTATACATAAGGATGTATGCGGACCTATGAGCTCGTCGGCTAGGGGAGGGTACAGTTACTTCATTACTTTTACTGATGATGTAAGCAGATTTGAATTTGTTTACCTCATGCGACATAAGTCGGAATCCTTTGAAAGATTTAAGGAATTCCAGAATGAAGTACAAAACCAACTTGGGAAGAAAATTAAGGCACTGCGATCCGATCGTGGTGGTGAATATTTATCTCAAGAATTTGGTGATCATTTGAAGGATTGTGGAATACTTTCACAATGGACTCCACCAGGAACACCGCAGTTGAATGGCGTTTCTGAAAGAAGGAATCGAACTCTACTTGATATGGTTCGATCCATGATGAGTCTTGCTGATCTTCCGATTTCATTCTGGGGATTTGCGCTTGGATCAGCGACATTCACACTTAACAGAGCACCATCTAAAGCAGTTGCAAAGACACCATATGAAATGTGGACTGAAAACGTTCCAAAATTGTCTTTTCTAAGGATATGTGGTTGTGAAGCTTATGTAAAACGTTTACTTTCTGATAAGCTTTCACCCAAATCCGATAAATGTCTCTTTGTGGGTTACCCAAAAGAGACTAAGGGATACTACTTCTACAACCAAAGCGAAAACAAAGTGTTTGTTGCTAGTAATGGTGTCTTTCTGAAAAAGGAGTTTATTTCCAGAAAAACAAGTGGGAGAAATGTATATCTCGAAGAAGTTCGAGATGAGCAACAAATGGATGAGATTAACACCTCATCAGAGGCGGCCCGGCATGAAAATGCTCAGGAGACTGTGCATTCAATTCACGTACCTCCTACCGTCCCACTTGGAGATATTCCATGCGAAGTCACTCAACCTAGTGAGGTAGAAACTTCTTCTGTTGTTCCCCAACGTAGGTCTAGTAGGACCATCATTCCGTCGAAGAGATATATTGATTTCCTTTTGACTGAAAGTTCTGAAATAACGATTTTAGAATCACAAGAACCTACTAACTACAAAGATGCTTTGGATAGTCAAGACTCGAAAGATGGCTTGAGGCCATGAAATACGAAATGGATTCCATGTCGAAAATCAAGTATGGGACTTGGTTGATTTGCCTGATGGGGTAAAACCCATTGGATGCAAATGGATTTTCAAGTTGAAAACAGACAAGAATGGAAACATTAGTGTTTTCAAAGCAAGGTTGGTTGCGAAAGGTTTCAAGCATATTCATGGTATTGACTATGATGAAACCTTCTCACCAGTAGCCATGCTGAAGTCCATTAGGATAATCCTTGCAATTGCTGCCTTTCATGACTATGAAATATGGCAGATGGATGTCAAAACCGCTTTCTTGAATGGGTTCTTGAAAGAGGATGTGTACATGATACAACCTCAAGGTTTTAAAGATCCAGAAAATCCAGGGAGGGTATACAAGCTTAAGAAGTCCATTTATGGACTAAAGCAAGCGTCAATGAGTTGGAACCTCAGATTTGATGAGGCAGTCAAGAAATTTGGCTTTCATAGAAATGAAGAGGAATCTTGTGTATACAAGAAGTTAAGTGGGAGTAGTATTACTTTTCTAGTCTTGTATGTGGATGACATACTTCTCATAGGAAATGATAAAACCATGCTTGAGTCAGTCAAGGAATGGCTTAAAAATTGTTTCTCTATGAAAGACTTAGGAGAGGTAGAGTACATATTGGGAATAAAGATCTATAGAAATAGATCAAAAAGGCTAATTGGGCTTAGTCAAGAAACTTATATTGATAAGTTTCTTGCAAGGTTCAAGCTGGAAAACTCCAAAAGAGGTTTCATTCCCATGCAACATGGCATTGCACTTTGCAAGACTCAGTGTCCTTCGAGTCCTGATGAGGTCAAGCGTATGAGTAATGTTCCTTATGCTTCTGCAGTAGGATCCATTATGTATGCCATGATATGAACTCGACCGGATGTTGCATATGCTTTAAGTATATGCAAAGCAGATACTCATCAAATCCCGGGAGATGCGCACTGGATTGCAGCGAAAAACATCCTTAAGTACTTGCGAAGGACAAAGGATAATTTTTTGGTTTATGGTGGAAATGATGAGTTGTTTGAACCTGGATACACCGATGCAAGCTTCCATAGTGACAAAGATGATTTCCGATCGCAATCTGGTTTCATATTTTGTCTCAATGGAGGAGCTGTGAGCTGGAAGAGCTCTAAGCAGAGTACCATCGCAGATTCTACAACAGAGGCTGAGTATATTGCAGCAGCTGATGCAGCAAAGGAAGCTGTTTGGATTAAAAAGTTCATTGGTGAGCTTGGTGTTGTTCCTAGCACTGAGAATGGCATTGAGTTGTATTGTGACAACAATGGTGCCATTACTCAGTCTAAGGAACCCAGATCGCACCAAAGGTCTAAACATGTGCTCAGGAAATTCCATCTTATTCGAGAAATCGTTGGTAGAGAGGATGTGAAAGTACGCAAGGTTCATACTGAGGATAACGTAGCAGATCCTCTGACTAAACCGCTTTCTCAACCTAAGCATGAGTGTCATATATACTAGGTCCATGTGGCTTAAGCATATGGGAGAATGGCTTTAGGTTGTTTACTTCATGTTTACAATTGTAAAGACATTTATTATGCTTTGAAATGTTTGTTAATAAAATTCCGTTCTTATTTAATTGTTTGGTTTAGTATTAAATAAAATGTCCAAATAATTTGTGTTTTCAAATACGATTATCGAAAATGTTTTGATATTGAAACCCTATAAAGTGAACTGAAAATCACAATTTATTTGAAGTCCCTAGTCTAAATCACTAAATTGGACATAAGTGATTTATATAATAAACTGGTGTACAATTAATTGATAGCGCAGTTCCATGGGCTATGGAGACATAGAGATGTCTAATTGATTATATGAATGTATATTTGATACATTGAGACTTGACCTAATTAGATTCTAAAAGTAGAATCAAACTACTATATTTAGTGGATTCCTTAGACATGAGTATGTCATAATAACTACAATATGACTAGTTTAACCTTGACGCTGTTAAACGCCGCGCCGTAACAGGAGGTTATAAAGGCGGTGATCACGTGGGCTAAGAATTGAGTGGGAGTTATATATGGTCATACAAGAATGGATAAGTCCTCCTATTAAATAGGAATGGTGTCTGGGCCTCTTGATGAGTGAGAACTGAAAAAATGCATGGCCATGCGGAATAGGATTAAAGAGTTAATCCTTATTTGAGTAGTTCGAACTCAGCGATAATCAAGTAACATAAATTTGAGAATAACATTGTGTTATCAAATTTGGCATTAAGTGACTTAAGGAATTTAACATTGCGCTCTTGTCTTCGGACAAGTGGGAGATTGAAGGAATATGTCCTTAGACATCCCGACAATTACTAAGTATAAAAAGGGAATTATTATAGAGATAATAAATTACGTTAGTTTAGTAATCACATTTACTTGCTAGAGGATAAATGTTGGTTAGTGGGACAATATTGATTGAACCTACAACTAAGTTAACCTAATCCTATGAGGTCACACATTGTAGTAACTAATTGAAATAAGGAAACCGGCTAATAGGAGAAATTAGGGTTAGGTTAGGTCTCTCTCTTAACCTAGTCTCCTACTATTATAAAAGGTTATAATAGGAGATTGGAATAGTACGTTCATTTTGTCAGTAACTTTCAAACTGAAAAACAGAGAGAAAAACCCTAATATTTTCCTTTGGAAAATCCGGCCACCCTCCCTAAAAAGTAAGAGAGTGAAATCTGTTCATCCTCTTCCGTTCTAGCAAACGTGGGAATTCAATTGGTGCTCGTGGACTAAGTAGAGGGACATCAATTGCTGTTCTTTGATCTCTGGTATTTGCAATCCGGTGGAAAATACGCAACAAAGGTTGTATATTCTTTTCCTTATAATGTGATTCATTTTTATGTTATGCATGCGATCTTGTGATAGATGTTAGGAAATTTATTTCCTGAAATTCCGCTATATGTTCATTTATACTCCTACACAAGATACTGGCAGTGACGTTATAGGCACAAGAAAACCATTGCATGAAAAAACTTGACAATTGATGCTATTTCACTTGCAGAAAGCTCTAATGAACGACATGACACACAGTAGAACAGGATGAGATGCTACAAGAAAAACTAAAATCCAGATTTAGGAGCTACTTACCAAGGAAAGATGCATCTTGCATGTACTTCTGCAAAGACATAATTCAAGGAAGAAAATAGAAAGAGAGAGTATTAGAGGTGTTATTGCGATGAAATCCATAAGACAGAGTTATTGTTATTGTGTTATTGACACACAATAAGCACCAAACCAAGCTCATCGCCAATGGTACTTGCAGAGACATAGCTACTCGTCGCTAATGAAACAAGCAGAAAACACATTGGAAGAACCAGCTAAGGTTAAAAGCAGGATAAGCTGAAGAAGAAGGGAGATTATGAGAAGGGGAAAACCAAGCTCATCCGTCAAAGCAAAAGAGAAAGGGCACTATTGTAATTACGCTTATAAGTCAAGGGTAAATGTGGTAATACACGGTTCATAATGAGCAATTAATTCCTTGTTCACTTTTATAGAGTGTTATATAAGAAAAATTAAATTAAATTCAAACAACATAAGAGAAGACCTATGAGAAAAAAAGAAGTCCCTGGTATATTCAATTATCATCAAACAACACAACTACAAAACAAATGGTATCGAAAAATTCTTAAATCTTTGATTCCTCTCAAGTTTTTCATTCTCTGCAATTTCTTTCAAAGATGTCCATGCTTTTTTCTTTTTTGAAGTTCCACTGCATGTTTCTCCCTCTGCTTGAGCCGAGCTAGGTACATATACATCTACTAATTCCTTTGGACTAGGTTTTTTCCTTTTCCTCCGCTTACTGTCCAATAATTTTGCACCACATGAGGCTAAGGAACTATCTGTTAAGGAAGGAGAAACATTATTTATTGCCGGTGAAGGTGCCTCATCTGCCTTGTTTGTTTTAACATCACTATATTAGTTTTCATGGTTGTCACACCTTTCTCTGCTGCAGAGTTCACAGGTTCAGGATTTGAAGAAATGGCCTTTGAATGGGTTAATTCTTTCACATATCTGGTAGGGGTTCCCCATTTTAGATTCCGGTATGAGCAGAAAGAGCATGTGTAGACAACGTTATTATGTGTAGATGTCTTAATATTGCTATGCCTCTTACATTTGGCTTGATTTTTTTTCAATTCGAACAGTACAGTTGGAACCAGGCTGGAGAATTGTCTCACACCTGTTAAAAAAAATAAAAAAAAGGGAAATGCAATGGAATTCACCAATCAGAACAACCAAATTCTGCTCGTAAAAGAGACAACGAAGTTACAAAAAACATTGAGCCACATTGGGAACCAACTAATGCATTACGATTACGAACTACGTACTGTGAAGACAGTTATTACAATGGTACTACCAACACCCCCCAAAATAAATAAATAAATAAATAAATAAATAACACACACAACAAAATAAACACACGCGCAGAATGTTCTAGTTATAATGTGGAATGATATAGTTTATAACAAGCAAGATTGGGCGTGGAACATAAGAGCCACAGCTAAACCAATGCACGCCAATCAGATGACTAGAAGTATAGTTGTACCATCGTACAGAGCATAGCATGCTACAATGAGGGGAGATTTCACAAAGAGATAACACAATTGTAATATAAGTATTGGACATCCAAACTCTGATATCAAACATTTAAGGTATACAAAACGATAACAGTACTTGCGATTGGGTGATTACTTCCTCTTACATGTTAATAGTACACATGGTCCAGCATACATCTGAAGTTATACCTTCGCAAAACCCTAAAAAAGTAGGAGACTTGTGCATTGGGTGGTTGGGTACAGCCTTTATTGTCACATATACATTCTTGTATATCTAAGTAGTAAGTACCCACCTATATAACCACCACCCGCCCCGTCCACACCCCACCGCCACAAGGCTTACTAATAGGACACACAAACACTGACTATTTCTATTTTTGTGTCCTTGGTGTAACTCTGCAAGCATGGATATCAACCAAACTTGATTCAGTGAAGCAGAAATCAAACAACCAAGTTTTAGAAAACTTAGATTGTTCGTAAACTAATCTGATATTACATCCTGCATCAATTCCAGATTCTACTAAAGAACTAAACAATGCAACAACAATCGGAAACACATACACACTATGACTATTATTTACTAATCGCTATAAACCAAAATTTCAACCAAGAATTCGATTCATTATAGCAGAAAGATAACCAAACAACTAGAGTAATTCAATTGGCCATAAAACATTCAACATCAATCCTACAACTCCAACAAAGAAATACCCTGCGACCAAGGATCAAATTCCATCCACATCATTAACCTCACAAATATATATATATGCACACCTAAATCTAAATAAAATGAAATATGGTATGCAAACACACTGTATAATAGAAAAATTAATAAAAAAAATAGAAGAGAAAAGTAATGACCTTTGGCAAGGAAAGGGAGAAGGGTCATGAGGAATAGCCAAGGATTCCCAAATTCAGCAAAACAACGACCGAAAAAGCCACCCAAACACCCAATTTGACGGGAATAAGACGACAATACTAAATTCTCAAAGTGTTTGTGTTTAAGAAGTGATTTAGGATTATGAGATTGCTTTTTACCACTTGCTTCTTCTTTAAGAGTGAGAGATGTGAAACCCGGATGCTGAATTTGTTGTTGATGTGCGATTTCCCTCGTTTTCTTTCCTCTTACCTCGTTTACCCATCTCAAAAACTCGTTGAAGAATGTAGAATGAATAATTACTCTGTTTTTTGTGGTTGAGGATTATTGTCGAACACTTGGTGGGCTTGTTTCAAAGGGTAGATGTTACCATGTATAGGAAATTTGTAATAATGATGCTTTACATATGCACTACTCCGTACAAATGAAAAAGGGGGGGGGTAATTGTGCTCTTGTTATAAGAATACTCAATCGAGGAAGCTTATTTGAATGGTTTGAATGCTTGACTATCAGTTCTTGAGTTACCGTTGAAGTGTTGACAATTAAATCTTTGAAACCTTCACAAATATACTCCACTAATAAGAACAAGGGGAGCAAATGAAATATGAAAAGTTCAATGCAAACGATCCGTCACAGAAATAGCAAAGAACATGAATGTGGCATAACAATATAATCAAATACAACGCATTGATGCAAAAAAGCTGATTAAAAACACAAATATTTAACCAAATAAACCCTCGGATAAGAAGATTAGAACAGAATTCAAATTACATACGACAATATTCTGCAAAATGACATATCAACATATTCACAATACAAGATGATCAACTCATTCAACAACACAAGAAGATCAACTCTTTACTATCAACAAACAAGAAGATTATCAATCCCAGTACTCATGCAATGCATACAATTTGACACAAAAATGGTAAACTTTTGTTGCATATCAAAATTAGCAATGACAGCTTTATATGTCACACATAGATTAGATGATCATAACATAGACTCTTACAATATTACCCTTTACTACTAAACAGACTCATAGATTGTGTCATAAGTAAAAACTTCATGATTGTTGAATGCTAAAATACTAAGTACCAAAAAAACAAGCATATAAACAAAATAACCAACTTGGATTTTATTAAGTTAATGATTAAAAATCCATACAATAATAACATGCATATGCGTATTTGTGAATTATGATTATCAACTTAAACACCCATGATTTGATGGCAACAAGTTGTTAAAGAAGATGATACAAAGGGTTTCTTGAAATATTCTAGGACTCTTTTTTTGTTCTTTGACTTTTACACTCAGAATTGACATTCTCAAAGTTTACTTTAAACTACAGTATAGAAATTATTAAGTCGTATTGAACATTAAAGAGCAGAGTATGAAGTACAAAATACATCACCATCACTAAAAACCAGTTCCATAAATTAATTAATTCTCAACAACACATTCCAGCTCATCAATGCAAATGTCTTGCAATACTCCTCCGTTCTCACCCATCGTTTTTGCTCTATAAGCAAGTTGCTGCCTAATTATAAGCGTATCTTGCATAATGGGATTGTCCAATGCAGCACAAAAATATATCCCCATCATTACCCAAGCCCTCCTCATGTGAAATGTCCATCAGAAAAATTTAAGTCTGAACTATGAACCAAAGTATTGAATCACACTGACTGATACCAAAGATTTTAGTTGCTCGCAAAAAAAATCTAAGAAAAAGGGAAAATGTGTATCACTACTTCTTCTACAGAGCTTCCAGACCAAATAATCACATATATACGAAGTATTATCGCTATCATTTTGGGTTGAAGGAATCGATTGATTGGAATGATAAGTTGATAACCAAATCCATGTTGTTTTAACAAAGGATTGTCTAACCTAGAGTGCTGCTAACCGATTCCTAAGCAACAAATTGCCCTACCCAACTAGTAGTTTAGTACTATACCTTCGTCTCGATTAAATTGCCACATTATCCATTCGATTAACACCATCACACATTCACTCAAGAGTAATTTCCCATGTATTTTCCCTCTTTATCAATAATTATTACACTTCCTATGACAATATAGTCTACCACTAATATACTTTCTACTGCTACTTACTACTTATGATACCATTTAACTCAAACTTATTTAACCAAGATAATAAATAAATTAATTAAACAAGAATAACGTGAAACAACGCAAGATTAACTATTATGAAACTAACTACGGAGTACTTTTTTTTTCTTTCTATTGGAAATTTTATCAAACACTTACTTCTAAAATGCATTCAAAGCCTAAATTGCCTATAATGTTAATTTGGGCAAAATACAAAAATGTTTTAGTTAATCTAAAAAATCATAAAACTAACAGCAAAGGCTAGAAAAAAGATAAAAGTTGTCCTCTTATAAGAAATTAAAGAGAACATATTATGGTACTGCAAATATACATTTTACTGGTATTAGAAAGGGAATATAATAATCTCAAAGATAGAAATCAAAGAAGCTCAATTTCCGTCCACATTTATAAACATCAATTAAACAAACTTAGATTTTGATTCAATTGGATGGAAAATAAAGAAAGAGAATGAATCAAGTGTTTACCTTTTCGAATTTGGTTTGGCTTGCCGACGATGGAGAAAGGGGAAACAACACTGATTGATCGACGGCATGTGTTTGGTCGATTTAGACGGCGGTGGTTACGGTGGTGAGAATGGCAGGTGTGTGCGAGCTAAGAGAGGGAAAGAACGAGGCTATGTTTCTTATTTTCAATATGTACTGTATTATGTATTTATATTACAGAGTATGTGTGTTCTTTTAATTTTATTATACGGAATATTTTAATTGTAGTTTATAGGAGTAGTACGTTTTTTTACAATATTGATTACCGAGTATTTATTTACATAATATACTATATCTATTTAATAAAAGAAATGTCAAATGTGCTTTTATGAGGAGCCTTCAAATCCTTAATCTTGGCTTCTCATGCAATTCCCCCTATTAAAAAAATAAAAAGAAATGAAAAATATAAAGCAATATCCACCCTTTATGTAACTTCCACAGTTTCCATTCCATAAGGAAAACTACCAAAGAAAAATTAATTAAATAAATAATTAATCTACAACTACTCAAAAAAAATGCAATTTCTTATTCACATAACTACTAGTCTAATAACAACGATAATTTCACATCCTTTCCATTACCGACGGTTTTACCAGTCACCCAAAAAATAACACAAAAGTTTTAATAAGCAAAAACATAGAAAATATAGAAATTGAAAAGATCTAGTTTTTCATCTAATTAATCCACTTCAAAAAAAATATAAATTTCTGCTCCAAATTCGAGTTTCAAAACAAGCTACTGAATACTGTTTTCGGTGAAATCAGATTTCAATCTTCCTTCGATTTGAAGTCGAAATTCATCAACAAAGTTGGATTTGAAATAACATATTAACCTAGGATTGAAAATCATTAGATTTCCATTCGAGATTGAGTAAAATCGGGTTCAAATTGATCAACATAAATTGCAAGTAGCTTTCTTACATGTCCCTCCAAAAAAAAAAAAAAAAATTCTTCCATGATATCCCGAGCATGACCTTAGTTCGGGCCTAAGGGCCAACCATTTAAAGATAGCATAGCATGACAAAATCAAAGAGCCAGCGTATTAGACCGTAGGCCGTTTGATGTGACTCCTAGCTAAGTGAGCTTGTCATGACCCCATTAAATGATTTCCAGAGCAATTTGCTCAGGCACACTCTAGTTTCATTTTATTTATATATTAATCAATCAATTATTATTATTACTAGGGTTGAAGTCATGCGATGCACGAATTTTAATATAAAAATTTATATACATGAAAGAATATAACATATGGATTTTTTTTTTGAAGTATATTTTTAGTAAATTCTAATGACATAAAAATTGAATTTTTTGAACTATATAACAAAAGTTATGCTTATTATTTTTTTATAATTCACGTAATTAAGATACATGCTGTTTATAAAATTTTTCAAAAAAAAGATATTTCATTAAACTAAAAACTTTATCTTTTACAATTGTAGTTGAATGCTGTTTATAAACTTTTTTTCAAAAAAAAAATCTCATCAAACTCAAACTTTATCTTTTACAATTTAGTATTATTATATATCTTATTTGATTTTTAATTTTTTTTAAAAAGCTTCCTGAGTATTTGTGCCTCTTATATATATATATATATATATATATATATATATATATATATATATATATATATATATATATATATATATATATATATATATATATATATATATATTCTTCTTCTTCTTCTTCTTATTATTATTATTATTATTATTATTATTATTATTATTATTATTATTATTATTATTATTATTACTACTACTACTACTACTACTATTATTATTTATTTTTTGCAAATGTGTGATTTTGCCCACAAAAAGTGTGTAAGTGAACGACAACACAACGAGGGTGGCGAGTGGTGAGCTAGGTAGCACGGAAACGTTTCATAAATGGGGAATTGCCAATTCAAAAGAACAAGGAAAACGGAGAAATGTTTACATAAATAAAATAATAATTGAAAAATAAAAAGATTTAAATAAAAATATTATGAAATTGTCTTAAAAACAAGCAAATATCTCCGAAATGTTATACAAATAAAATTATAACTTAAATTGTTTGGTTGCATGAAACATCGGAGAAGGAAACGGAGTTTCGTAGAGATTTCCAAGTTTTCGAGTTTTCGAAACGTTGAAAAGTTAGAACTTAGAGGTTGTGGTGCTTCATAGCAGGCGAGTGCGTGAGTCTAAGGTTTGGTACTTTGGTGGAGGAGTAAGGTTATTATAGTAGAGTCATTATTACTGTTAGAATAGTGTTTTATCTATTTTCCACCCAAAATTACGGGAAAAAAAAGCATGGTGTTCAATGTGCTCCACCAAAACTCTCTTAAACCTAAAACACAAATGTCCAAAGTTACACAAAAATGTCCTAAACTAGAGGTAATCATGGGTTAGGCCATGGTTAAAAAATAAGACCCATTTTAGGCCAAAGATGTAGGCCCGGTTGGGCCAATTTTTTTTCCCCAAATCTCCATATTTTGGGCTAAAATTACGGGCTTTTCGGGCCAAAATTGTAACTAAAAATGTTATTTTTCAATTTCCCAAACCCACATTTTTTTTCAAGAAAATGGGGCTGAGAAGGGTTGGGCTCACTTTGATCACTTCTATTCTAAACAAAAACAAAAATTTTCCTAAACGAAAATGATTTAAACAGCAAAAATATATCTCAAACCCTAAACCTAAATGTCTTAAACTAAATGAGGAGCATGTACTCTAGAAGCATAAATGGAGCTATTAGAAAAAGATCTCAAAAATCTAGTGACTCACATTCTCTAATAATTTACTTATAATACCTTTAAGTTTATAAAAAAATTCATTCTTTAATTTTTTTTTTAAATCTTCAAATCGAAAATTGGTTTTTTTTAAGAAAGGAATTGAGTTCTTAGGATTTTTTGTTTTTCTTTTATTTCATTAGAATTTATTTTGAAAAAAAAAGGTTTAGATTTTGTTATGGAATTAGATTAGGATTGGTGGCCCTATAATTGTACTTTTTTTTTAAAGAAGTTGGGTCAAATTAAAGTCGGATTCTAAATATGTAAGACGATCATGATTAGAAAATTTGATTTTCTAAATTAAGATTGGTGGTTTATAATTTTTTTTTTTTTTAAGAAGTTGGATCAATGTCGAATTCTAATATTATAAGATTAAGATTCGATTTTTTTAGAATAATAATCTAATATATATTTTATCACATTATTAGATTAAGATTTAGTTTAGAATGAGATTAGGATTAGTGTCGCTATAATTCTATTGGTCAATTAATCTTATGTGGCATTCAAATTAAATAAAGCTAAAAAAATTTAATTATCTTCAATTTTATTGGTTTTGAAAGTCTCCTCGCTTAAGTGACACACCGTATGCTATGGAATTTTACTCCTTTATTAATAGATATTAAATTTGTGTCATCGCAATCCTATGTAACACATTGTTTAAAATACATGGTTTCATTGTATTGGTTGTTTTTGATCTCTCCTGTAGATGTCATATGGCTTCTTTTTAATGAATTGATCTTCCCATAAAAAAAAAAAATACAGGGTTTCACCAGCTAGTTTTAGCATATGAAATTAGAAGTATAAGTTCTGGCTACAGTGCTAAAACTGACTTGTATAAATTAATAGTTGAGTAAACTTATGGTTGAGCTCTATACAATAGGTCAACTGGTGAATCAACAATAGGGGGATTCACCACTAGAGCTTCTAGAAATTAATTTGGTGCTTTAATTTTTATTGTGGACTGTTCATATTCATCCCTGGAATATAGAAGAAGAAAATAAACAAATTGTACCCATACATATTCTAACTACTTTGCATATTATAATTGTAATAGAATTGATTTCAATTTTTCACAACAAAAAAAAATTATCGAACCAAACCTGGTTGCTACGTGTTTAGCAATACTGCTATTCCTCATCAATGGATTCAATGCCATTATTTCTATTTAAATTTTTAAAATTTTCTTTTCTAGATTTTCCTCGTATCCTGGTAAATATTCAATATTGGTCAAAAATTTCAAATTTATGTAATGTTTTAGATAAATGAGTACACACATTGAAAGGATAGAGAAGAAACTAATTTTGATTCAACAAACCCTAGAGTATTGACCTTATTATTTAAAAATAACGATGACTACAAATTGCTGTAGCTATTGCGAAAGAAACCTTAATCTAATAATTATATACAGGTTTCAAATTTTATTGATGACAAATTTAGAAAAGATCAATGATGAATTGTGTGCAGTTTTTATAGACAAAGTATTATACCTTTTAAGGTTCAACGTGCATATTGTATCATGCCATGTGTTTCTGGGTTTATTTGTTGAATGAATTATTTTAGCAACTTCCCCTCCGTAACAGGAAAAACATTACATATATATGTATTATTTGCAAGGTATAGAATATACATTTATTGCGGAGGCAATTGATCCAACAGTTAAATGACACTTGGCCAATTGGGAGGCAACACTTGCTATCTGTTGTAGGTGACATCTCGGTCAATTTAAATAATCGGATTATTTTGTGATAAATCGCAACAATGCACATTGCTACGACCTACATAGCTACACGAATCCCAATTGATACCGCAGTTAGTAGGTGAAAAAGAATAATTAAAATCTAAAAGTTAATAATACAATGTATTAAATGTGTATACTTGCTTCCTCCGTTTATTTTTTACATGCTATACTTTTGTGTAGCACAACTCTTAGGAGAAAATTTAATTAAGTATTAGAGTGGTATAAAGGTGGGTGATTATAGAAGGGGGGGACCAATTCACATGGGTATTACTTTGAGGGAAGAGAAGGAAAATGAGGGACCACTTTCTCATTTACTCTCTTTTTTTTCCCACGAGTTCGGGAAGTGGGAAATTTTCCCAAGCAAATCACATCCTGCTAGAATTTTTAAACAAAGCTAAAAATTTAATTCATTCCAAAAATTTCACCTATGTTTTAAATTTTGGAACTTCAAATTTCATTCACCACCACTGCCCTTAAATCCTCTCTCTTCTATAAATACCCTCAACTGAAATTGCGAGCATTTATCACAAAATGAAGAGAGAGAAAATGTTCATCACATAGCTCAATTCATTTACATTACAACTTAGATTAGTTCACAACACACACAACTAGTTAGAATTTATATTACAATCTTAAATATAAACTGAAATTTGAACAAAAAAAAAAACTAAATCATCAAATTTGAGTCATTTTCTTCCATCACAACAAAATGGAGACATTACAGATTGGGGATGCGAGTGTCTTGAGCCTTCAACGATTCTTGAAAATTGAAGGCACGGAGGAAGACTTGTCTTTGCATGAAATGGGGTTGCATTATGACGGTGATAATGACATAGGGGGCAATAGACACACAACATCAGTCACGGGAACACTAACAACAAGGCCACCAACAGCCCAAAACGGTTCACGAAGTCCAACGGGATGCGAAGTTCTACCAACAACGGCCACATCATGAACAACGAGCAATGTAAGTGCGGCTAAGATAAAACCCATGTTAAGCTTAGAAAATAGAAGATTGTTAATTGATGAGCTTCTAGCTGTGGAAACAAATGGTAAACTTCCATGGGGCATCATAAGAACATTAAGCAAGAAGTATAACATTCATAGGACAACACTTGACAGATTATGGAAAGATGCTAAGGCACATAGAGCAAGTGGTAAACTTATTTTAGAAACAAAAAAATAGGAAAGTGTGGTAGATAACTCAAAGTCTATGATGAGGCTTGGCTCGGTCGGTTCCATTACACTATCGAACTAGTGTTAGGGCCTTTGCGAGCCATCCCAAAGTCCCCCCATCCACTTGTTTATAGTTTGTTGAAACAAGGAAAGCTTAGAAGTCACACAAGTAGCACTCACCCAAAACTTACAGAGGACCATAAGCTAGCTAGAATGAATTGGATTTTGCAACATATACAACCAGCAACTAGCACAGAACACCAACATTTGTACACATGCAAAATGTAATCCACGTAGATGAAAAGTTGTTTTATTTAAACCCATAGACTAGGAGGTTCTATTTACTCCCATCTAATGATGATCCCTATAAGTGATGCCCAAAGTAAAAGATTTCCCATAAAAGTGATATTTACATGTGCTACTCCTAGACCAATGAAGGACAGTAAAGGGAACATGATTTATCATGATGGGAAGTTTGGTATCTTCCCTTTTGTTGAACAAGTGAGGGCCAGACATTCAAGCATAAATAGAAAGGTAGGAACCATTGAGACAAAGGTCATTCGTCAAGTCAACCAGCCAGTCATGAGGGATATGATAATAAACAATATCATTCCCTACATTATGAGGCAGTGGCCTGAGGGTATGTCCAATGAAATTGTAATATAGCAAGACAATACACGGCCACATATACATGCAAATGACAAAGAATTTCAAGAAGCAGCAAACAAGAATGGGTTTAACATTAAACTCATAAATAAACCAGCTCAGTCTCCTGAATTGAATGTCCTAAATTTGGGCTTTTTCAGAGCAATCTAAGCATTATAATATCAATCTTTTCTTAGGACTTTTGATGATTTGATAACCAAAGTTCATGTCTCCCATGATTTTTTTGACCCAGAGGTGCTCAAGTACACTTGGTTACAAGTTCCATATGTCAAGGTGGAAATACTCAAATGCAAGGGAGGAAACAATTACAAGAACCCACACCCTACCATGGAAAGAGTCATCTCGAAAGGCAGGGACTACTACTAGAAAATTTGACAGTGCAACAAGCAATTATTGATAAGGCAGTTGCATATTTGAATGAAAGGTTCATCAATGTTGATGAGCCTATTGAGTACTTGGACAACATGGCAGATTAGTGTGAGATGGAGGAGAAGGTAACTTTTTGCACAACTTTTTGGTGGCATTATGTACATATGAAGGCAGAATGAATAAGTGTCCCATCATCAACATGGCAAATTAGTGTGAGATGGAGGAGAAGGCATTATGCAGGTATTTAAGTAGGTGTAAAGCTGAATACTTTTGGATGCACATGAAGCAGAGTTGCAGCAACACTTCTACTCAAATAAGAAATTGAAGTTTTTTTGTTCATAACTCATGTAAGGAACATACTTTTGGGTAAATTTAAGTCATATTAGGCATACTTTTGGGTAATTTTAAGTCACATTAGGCATACTTTTGGGTAAATTTAAGTCACATTTGGCATACTTTTGGGTACAATGGTTTGTACAAGCAGTGTTGCAAAATGAGATATTAATGTGATATGGTTTAATTATAATGTTCAGTGTTAAATGTTATTAATAGTCAGTTTACTTGGAAAACATAATGCAATGTACTCAAGGTTGGTGGCATGTGAGACTGAAATCTATTAAGGTTTATTACTAGCTCATTGGGGAAGTAATGTTGATTTAAATCCTCAACTTATTGGCATACACCAATAAAGAGCAAATCATACATTATTTCCTCTAGCTGCAATTAAGAGTCCCATCATCATTTGGATTAATCTTTATACTTCCAACAACAAACACAACAGTGGGACTGCAAAATACCCATATTCATGTAGCTGTCAATATACATGTATACCATCATTAGCCATCACCTCATCATAGTTCATCATCCTAAACTCATAAATAATATACCAAGCAACCAACATTTCATGATCAAACAAACCAACATCCAATTGAATGCAGGGACTGAAATCCAAAATTAAGGGACTCATTTTATGATAAATAACCAACATATCATCAAACCAAAATCAATTCAATGCAGAGACTCAAATCAAGGGACTCATTTTATGATAAATATATTAGAATCACAAATAAGCAAAAAAGAGATGAAGTTCTTGATCACAAAACCTCAGGATCTCCCTTTGAGTTCACCTCCACCAACCTTTCCCTTCCCCCTGTCTTTCACCGTAGTGTTGTCTTCCCCATTCTCACCAACATCCTCAGCCACAACCTCATCACCTTCATCCACATCTTCGTTTTCATTCTCCTCACTCGAGTGTTGAACGAGTTTCACCCCCGTGGTCTAGATATACACAAACGAGTTTAATTCTAAAATTATAAGATTTGGATTAGAAAAAATTGATATTTTTAAAGTAAGATCTAATACAGAGTACATAATTCATTACGTTTTTTATGGATGTTCTTATGATGGATTTCTCATAAAAAAGGCCATTGTAAGAAATGAATGTGAGCCACTCATTTAGCCACATCATACACACAATAATAATCTCATCGTACCGCGTGATTTAAGGAAGTTGGAGATAGTTTGACCATGTAATTTAGGTAGTTTAAGAATTAATTCCAAAATTAAATGTATTAAAATCTTTTCTCCATACATTGTATATATTATATGATTTACTAACTTATACGGTAGATCCAATGCATTGGATTCGCTAAGATAACTAGGAGAGCTAGCGACTGGAAGTGGGTTGGAAAGAACTATAGAGTCTGTTACTTATACTATGATAAAGAATACACGACATTATACGTTTCACTATACATTTTTTTTCAAGGTATAAAATAAGTAAATAACAGAATTAAATCTTATATTATACGAATTATAATACTTCATCCATTCTGTTTTAAATGAAACATTGGGTGAAATGACACTATTCATTGATCAATTTTGACTCCAATTTATCGCCATTATATAAATTTAAACATAGTCAAGTGGGATCTTGTTAGATTCGTCTCGATGCATACTATCAAATTACAACTTTTTTATATTTTTTACGTGTGCACAACTAAAGATATTAACGATTAAAAAGCGCGTTGGGTTGCGTGAAAAAGCAAACGTTTAATTCATTTAAAAAAGCAACGGAGGAAGTATATGAAAATCATGACATATGAAATATTAATGTATGAAACATTGGCACACATTATTTAAACTCCATTAACGTCTTCTTCAATAGTCCAAAACCTCCATTATTAACGGCGAGCAACCTAATTTGAAGACGATTATATTGTTTTTCAAGGTATACATAATTAAATCTTATCATATACGAAATTGTGCTTTACAAATTATACTATATGAAAATCATGAAATACGAAATATTACTTTATAAAACATTGATACATATTATTTAAACTCCATTAATGTCTTCTTCAATGAACCGGAACCTCCTTTATTAACGGGAAGGAACCTAATTTGAAGACGATTAGGGTTTGATTAATTTGAAGACATTTATGGTTCATAAAGTTGACTTGCGAAGTTATATGCGGCATGCCATTCGAGACGAATAATTCTGAAATTTAGGTGCCATGGTCGAGTTTTTAGTTCGGTTGGCGGCGTTGGTGGTATTTTCCGAATATGAATGGTGGAAGACAAATTGCCTTTGGTTTTGGTGCGTTGGGCAGTCCCATAACTTGTTTTGGTCATAGCCGCTAATTGGATAATGATACTTTTTATGGCTATGACCATAGTGTTCTCCCTGGCATTGCCAATCGATTAACTCCTGTAGGTTTTAACTCGGCTTCGAAAAATATGTCGAAGAAACCTCATGTGAACTTTACTTGGTTGGTCACTGGCATTTCGTGGTGGACATGTCCAAATATTGGATAAAGGATGGTCCATAACTTGTTTTGGCCATAGTCGCAAATTGGATAGTGATAATTTTTATGGCTATGACCATCTTGTTATCCAGGCATTGCTAGATTCTTGACTCCTATTATATTTGTACCGAGGTTCGAAAAATATGTATCGTTGTTCGTTTGTGAACCTTAATTGTTTGGTCAATGGTATTTCGGAGTTGTGGACATGTCCAAATATGGCACTTGTTTTGGTCATAGCCGCTAATCGGATAGTGATATTTTTTATGGCTATGACCATCCTGTTATCCTTGCATTGCCGTACACGCTTAACTCCAATTATATTTGTACTCGGCTTGAAAATTATGTCAAGCTTTGCTATTGTTTGTGTACCTTAATTGTTTGGTCACTTTGGTATTTCACGTGATGGACATGTCCAAATATTGATCAAACATTACATCGATATTCAACAACAGTAGGATATACTTAATACATAGGAAAAGGGTTTTTTATTTACAAAATAGCACTTTTTTTTTGTGCCTCATTTGAACAAAAAAAAAGCGCAGAGGAATTTACAAAATGACAGTTATATTTGATAATACTATTGGTTTTACGTAATAACTGAAAAGGAAGAATATGATTTTTTATTTCATTTTTTGTTTGTAAAAAAGAATTAGATGATAATAACTTATATAATAATTAATGATCGATATATTCTATTAGTTATTTGGATTCTCCAAAATATTCTTTTTATCATAATGAGATAATTAATGATCTGAAAGGAAATTAATTATTTGTTTAGCATATTTGGAAAGGAGATAATATAATATTATTTTATCTTCATAAATTTAAACGAAGATCTCAAAATTATATTCTGCGCAATCTTTTTACGTGGGTTAGCGGGTGGTTAGGATTTTAGGAAGGAAGGTTATGTCTAGGGTTTTTGCCTTGTGTCATCACCAAAACCCATTGTACATCTTCATCCTCTCGTTACGGAAGTAGTGGAGGAGTAACCAAAAATGGCGGAAAGAAAAAACAATGACTCCTCGTGTGTAGGAAGTATTACGTGATGGTTTTCTTTATTTTCCTTCATTTATGTAGCCAATTAATTAATAATAAAGCGATCGTAGTTATTAATGTAATTACATATTCAATATAAATTATATAGATATCTGAGTTGGAAAATATATCTTATTTTTGTTATGAATCGAAATGATTTTGCCTTTTTTGCCTTCATTTTGTTTGTGTAGAACTTGGGTGTGATTACCCTGGAAGGCCATCAATGAAATACGCTCAAAGTTACCAACATCCGAGTTGTCGTTGGCTCGACTACATTCAAAGCGACATGATTGTCGTGGGTGAAGCCAATGGTGGAAAGTCACAAAGAGAGCGATGAAGAAGTGGATTCCTCACCCAGGAGTACAAAAATCGCAAAGGACTTCCAAGTGCTAGTTGCGGCTACTAATAATGGTCGAATTCCCCTTTTCTAAGTCTGATGGTGGCTTGATTTGATTGCATACAAAAAAGTAAAAAGCTAAGCGTAACATTGGGCGTTGATTTGGGAGGACAAAGGAGGAAAGTGAAGAAGAACCCTTAGAAATTGATTCATTTGGTATCGAAATGTTCGTTTCAATGCGCCTCGATTTCCTCAGGGGTTGAAAACGCGTGAGGCGTCAGGGGCCAGGCAAAAAAAAAAGAAGTAAAAAAAAAAAGCCGAAAAGCCTATTGATGTATCGGAGACTCAGACACCTATCCTCGGCATCGAAGGGCGAGGCGTTGACCTGTCGGTGGAGCGAACTCAACGTAGTAAAGCTTGATGGAGAGCGGACTCCTCGGCGGAATAAATGAGGGCATCAAAATCTAAATGGCTTAAGTAAAGTTTGAAAGTGTATTGTTTTCGGCACTTGTTATTTCAAGGTGATGCCCATGTCCCACAATTTATGAACCAGTGAAAGCCCCAGAAAGGAAGCAAAGGCGCCAGATCGATGTACAAGCGAGCGGGTACACCTTAACATTTGATTTGGCATATAATTTAGTAGCCAAATTGTTAATGCTTCCTTTTGGCCGTACAAATAAATTTATTCGAGCCCATTACCCGTAATACTGCTTGTATATACTAGGTAGGGGAAAAAGTAAGAAAAAACATCAAATCAGGAATCTTCGCAGCTCACATCATAGCGAAAGGCGGAAGAAATCTGCATGACGTAAACTTATTGTATTGCGAGTGCGATCGTGGTGTCATCGCTTTAACATTTCGAGAAATTACCACATGCATATCAATTTTTGCTATTGGGTTGACATTTGCTTGATAGCGCTTCATTTCTGTTTGATTAATTTAGCAAGGATGAAGAGGTTGTACTGAAATGGTAGCCTGGTTTCGAAAGTGGGTTCAAACAAATTGGCAAAGCCGGTATTCCGTGGTATCTACCTGGTAGTAGATGCAGTGACAAGCCCAATATGCTTAAATCTTCCCAAGGTTGACAAATATGATGAAGTGTATTGTCCAGTGAGGGTATACACTGATTGATGATTGGTGACTCGTGTGTATTTCCCAGATGGATTTTGTCTAATCATGTAAGTTGTCTACTCAAGTCTTGATTGCTCGGATGCACTACCTAATATTAATTCAAGTAATAACGCTTACAAAATTATATTTTTTTTTCTCAGTTTATATGCTCACTTATACTAATTATGCTGGCCGAGATAATGCCAGAACCAGCTCCTTGCGAAGGCGGTATTGTCCCCCTCTTTTTCCTAGTACATTCTCGATTCAAGGATTACACTAAAATGACTTTCGTACCTTGCGGTTATTTATTTGAGGTCAGACCATACACATGTTAGGTGTTATCTTGAAATCCAGATGAACGGAATCCATATAGAGGAAGTCGGCCTGTAATGAATGAGGTGTTTTTAGTGACCATGACACCTTTATCCGGAACACGTCGAAACAATTGAATACGGGTTTCCCTTATTTGCAGAAGTGTTACAATTTAATGTTTCAGAATACAATTCATCTTATTAGTTAATCGGCTCTCAATATCTTCGTTTTGGTAGGTTTTCATTCACATTGTTAGATAACGAGGCGAGGCATTAGTTCCGGGTTGGTTTTCCATGTCTTCAAAAAAAAACGGTGCTCCGACATAGATTCACTAGGAGCCTCGAACAACCCCTTCAATCTCAGTGAGAAATGATAACTATTTCGATCTAGCGCACTATTTTACTTTTCAATTGTAGTGACTATAACGTCCATCATAACTTGATTTGGTCGGATGAGTAACGAATTCTTCGATAGTTCTTGAAGGAAATCGCTTAGATGGACTTTTAAAGGAGTACAATGACTTTATATGGCCGTCGTAGATGTTCCGTTATAATATAGTGGTAACTTCAAATATTCAGTTATATTTCCTATCCAAATAAACTAATCAAAATTACCAAATTCACCTTTTTTCGGTCCTCGAGTGTGGAATGTATGTCCTCGAGAGTACATCGAATGTCTAGATATCAAAGCCATGCGAACATTACATATTCGGTAGGCAACCTTCGTTGTGTATTGGGCAAAAATGTTTATAAATCTGCAATTAACTTTGTTTTCTAATTCACCCGGGTGGCGAGATGCGTGCGAACGATTGAAGTGTTTGGCTAAACTAGTTACGAGCAAAAATAACAACTTGGCAAATATCATAAAATTCGGTGTTGATTCGAGATGTGCTTCATAGTACTCTAGCTTGTCTTTGTCGAGACAAAGTCTTCATTTATGTATAGTATCGTTAGCATTCCCGATTATTTTATACACAATCTTTTAAAATTCTATATTCCTCTCAAAATTATGTGTGCGATTGTTGGAGAACTAAACTTTTATTTCATTAATGTGTATGCAATGTTTGCTTGCAATGTTTATGGCTATATGCTAGAGCACGGACTAAGTCATTCTTTTGAACAATGTCACAAGTAAAATGCGTTGTAATCCATGTGTCATGACTCGGGTGTGACTCATGAACTCCAAAAAGCAATTACATATACGAAGTAAATCGACTTTTACTTATAAAACAGGTTTAGTTCATTCTATTTGTTGATTAATGAGGACCTTTTGTGTTATGCCCTATAATGATAGTGGACATTAAAAATCATCTGAGACAAATATTTGAGTAACACGAGTCGAGTTTCAACCTGACACTTGCGTTTTACCATACCCGATATTATGTGTAATTCGATTGTTGGTAATTAACCTCTAATTGTCTTTCGGAGTACATGCGCTGAAAGTTTATGTGATCTCAACCATGATTTTGAGTCATTATCGGAAACAATGTAACAGATGAAATAATTTAGGGAGTCATCTGTAAATTGAACTAAAGGGAAATGATAATTACGGCTATGACCAAGGCAAGTGCAGGAGTATAGTTGTGTCACGAGACATTACGGAATCGGGAATAACGATAAATAGACGATTACTTACAGTAACACATGTTGTCCTGATACGGATATGTCTAAGAAATAGCGAGGAAAATACACGAAGATCGTGGCTCGTTCTACCGACCGCGGAGTCTTGACTTGTAGAACTGATATCTTTCTGGCGGCTTGCATCCGTCTGATCAACGATGTTAGAGTTTTTTGCGATGTGTTGCAAGATCCTAAGTTGTTGGAAAAAAATTTGCACACAGAGGTAGTTCCTTTGATGGGCCAGTGATGTAGCTATACGGAGTTGGATAGGATTAACCGTAGACATCCATTACCTCAAAGTATTTCTTGTTAGTCCACTTTCTCTGATATGTGCTTCCATGTATTTGATTACATGCATCCACCAGTCGTATCTAAAACAAAAGTGGGAGACTTTAGAAAAACGCATGAGCTCAAAAATAAATTGTAATAGAAAAGTT